>CAJRSG010008806.1:103685-117949 GCA_907169655.1 Acomys percivali
CCACCACACATTCTCCACCACACATTCCCCACCACACATTCTCCACCCACATTGCCATAGCTCCTCTCTTGCTGCCTCTCAGATGTGGAAGAAGCTTGAAACAAGCAGAAAATCTTGATTAAGTCTGAATGGAAAGGATGGCTGTCTTCAGATGTATGTACAGATGTGACACTTAGTGAATCAAAGTAAGCATATTATGCATGCATTTTTATAAATGCTTTTCAATTAGTGATAAAGTTATTTAACATCTGGATATTGTATGCTGCTCACTGTAAACTATGATCCTTTCATTTCAAAACTATCTATTCTTGTGAGAATTGTGTAGTCCCTTATGTTTAGATCACTTATCTTAGTAGAAATATTATGACACAAATCAATGTTTTATTAAGTGAATAAAATATTACATTAAGAGATCAGAGAATATAATTTCATAATATACAATTGTTCAAGTGTCCACAGTGCTCATATAATTTATTATAGTGGAATCTCCTTCCATTAATCCATCCCTCCTAGAAATGTCTTTCTATTAATTCATTTAGATCGAGAAAAACACTTTGTCCTAATCAAAGGAAAAATCCACCAAGAGGACATCATTATTCTGAATATCTGTGCTCCAAATATTAGGGCACCTGCATTTGTAAAAGAAATACTTTTAAAGTTTAAATCACTCATCGATCCCAAAGCAACAATAGTGGGAGACCTCAACACCCCACTATCAACAATGGTCAGATCCTCAAGGCAGAAATTAAATAGAGAAATAATCAAGCTAATAGAGATCATGATTCAAATGGACCTAATAGACATTCACAGAACTTTTTATCCAAATAGAAAAGAATATAACTTCTCTGTGCCACATGGAACCTTCTCCAAAATAGACCATTTAATTAGCCACAAAATAAGCCTCAATAGATATGAAAAATTCAAATAATCCCCTGCATCTTATCAGACCACCATGGCCTAAAGCTGAGCATCAATAGAATCAACAAAGCTGAGCGACAATAGAATTAACAAAAAGCCTACAAACACAAGGAAACTGAACAGTGCTAGTCAATGACAACTGAGTCAGATGAAATAAAGAAGTGAATCAAAGACTTTCTAAAGTTCAATGACAATGAAGGCACAACATAGCCAGACATTTGGGACACAATGAAAGCAATGATAAGAGGAAAGTTCATAGAACTTGCATTTTTTAACATTTAATGAAATTAAATGTATTTTCAAAGTTTTACCTTTACATTAAAATAAAAAATTAGAAACCAAGCACAAATATATTTTTTCACACACTTTAACTTTTATTAAACCAATCAAAATACTTTTACAGTGCCTTGCTAGAGGGTGCCTCACACTGAGCCATCACTTCTGGTGAGGAAAGCCGCGGCTTCAGGTACATAGCTTAAGTTTGCCTATGCACCATCATAAATGCTTCAGCATCTCCAGGGACTGAAAACTCAGTGTGGGGACTCCTGCCCAGCGGTCTTAGGAAAGGTACTTCTTCAATTCTTTAACCACCTCTTGTGGCTCAGGTAATTTGAGCTTCCATGGAGGGCCCTTCTTAATACCAGTCCAGAGGTCGGCATGGCTGTTGTCCGGGTTAGGGTTACCTCGAAGCTGCCCCTCCGCGGCTTGGACGGGTTCACCTGCACAGGTAGCTCTGGGGCCTCCAGCTGCAAAGCCTGGCTCAGGGCAGCAGCGTGGCGGCCTTACACGCGTCAGCTAGTGCTGCGGACACAAGGCATTGCAGATGGGGTCTCAGGCCCCAGCGACAGACAGGCCCTCGCGGACTGCCCATCGCTTACCAGTGCTCAATGACCACGGCAGCGCCCTCCGCCACTTTCCCGCGCTTGTCTGCCGGCTCGCCCTGCGCAGACGCTGTCTTACGCTTCCTTCCTAGAGGGGCCATGGCACCGACCCTGGGGTCCTGGCCCGTGTGGGGATGGGGCGTCGGCGGAATACAGTGACACGCAACCCCAGAGTAACTGCACAAATATATTTTTCTCTTATCTTTCTGACAATACATTGATTATCTGAGCATAGGCTCATGTAACTCGCCATTCTGAAGCTTGCACTGAAAGGCAAAATGCTTTGAGGTTATACAAAGAATGCTGACATAAGAACCCGATACATAATAACACCTTGTACCTTTATCATCTATAGAAATCAAATGTAAAATGTTCTAGCTCAACAAATGCACACTAGTATATCTTACACAGAAGAAATATAATGTAAGGGAGTTTGACATAACTCACGTAGTACAGTTTTTTGATTTAAGCGTGTTGTCCACTTAGATTCCTGAATGCATTAGTGTTCCTTCTCTGAAATCTTAGGAAAATGAAGTGGGTGAAGCTCTGATTGCCTTAGTGCTAGGATTCTGGCTTGTTCTCTCTCTTAAAACAAGCATTATCAATAGGACGTCAAAGAGGCTGCAGAAATTCATCAGAAAAAAAAGAAAGCAAAATCTCTTTCCTCTACATTTAGACATCGGAGGGCAAGTAAAGTTGAATCCTTTAGGGAAATCAGGAGTAATATTGTGGTCAGCTGGTAAGATTAGTTATTTGAAATGAACGTATTTTTCAAAAAGTCAACAAAATGAGTCTGGTTAGCTACAGACACAAGAAAAGTGTTTAACTTCCAGTATTTCAATTACAGTAACGTCATGTTTATCTCTAATAAACCCTATCATATTAAGCTTTCTTTTAGAAAATAGAATGTATTTATAATCCTGGGGAGTGAATTATTAATGTCCCTCTCATATTCTCATCCTCACTTAACAATGTTTTTAAATGCCTCTTTTTATATTTTATACTTAGGTTTTTATTTGTAGTATCATATGATAGTAATTTGTAATAGTCTTAATTATGTATCATAGCTTATTATTGTTTTATATTTTTTCTTTTAATATTTACATAGTGCAACACATTATATGGTAAAAGCTTCTCAGCTCCTTTAATATTTAGAATAGAAGTTTAGGGAAGAGCTCTGTTTGAAAAATAAAAACATACTTAAAGTTCTTTATAATATCTAATATGTGTCCTACATTTACTGAATTAGTAAAGTGATGTTAAAGTTGTAATTAAATTTAAAGTGTTACTTTTATAAAGACATTTTCTTTTGACTGATTCAATATCTTATTTGACATTTACATGTATTCATTTGTCAAGATAATGAAGAAACGTGAACATTTACCTCATCTTAACAGCAAATTTTACTTATATTTGGATACATTTTTACTATTATCCTTTTTAAACTGTATTTACTTTTCAAATTGAAATATTCAAGTAACATTCTTTTTTCCTTTTCTCCCTCTAACCTACCCTTTGTCTTTGCTTCATCCTTTTCATATCTTCTTTTTCACCACCTCTCAGACTGATGGCCCTTTAAAAACTAATATAGTTAGATAATATATAAATGCAAAAGTTTAAAACTACAACTTGTGCATTCTGTTGATTGTTGCAGGGTTTTGAATTATATCAGGGTTGACCACTTGCTATTTGACACCTAACTGAGAGATCATACTTGGGAAAGAGTAATTCTAACTTCTTTAGCAGTCATTATTTGCATGTGTTCTTTGTCTAAAGGTGGAGCCGAAGAGCCTTCTCCTTCCACATTAGCATGACTGTTGCTGTCTTCTCCATTAGTCAGGTCTCATTTAGGCAGCCATATTGCTGAGACAACATAGGTGTAGCTTCTCTGCCATTTCTAGGAAACACATCTCACAGGAGAGTTTCTCGTACTGTAATTCTTACAATTTTTATGTACCTCTCCAAAAATGTTCCCTGAACCTTAGCTGTTGAAAGTTTGTGGTAGCTGTATCTGCTGGAATTTGCTTCTCCATGATTAGTCTGTCTGTATATTTTGATCGGTTTTTTTGTAGTGGTCTCATTTGCTGCAAAGAAAACCTTCATTGGTGAGGGGTGAGTTCTACACTTAACCATGGTTTAAGGATAATTTTTAGTATTCAATTAGAAATTGAGCTGGTCTAGCAAAGAAGTGATAATAAAATTTCCTCTGAGACACTAGTTGGCTAGTAAATGGGCATAGTTTTGCTCCTATTGAATTTAGTCTTTAAGTTCAATTAGAGAGCTGCTGGTTATTGCTAAAATAGGAGTGCCTCATTATTCTTCTAGCATGTCTTACCATATTGGTCATTGTTGCCCATAGGAATCAAACTGACTATGACTATTGATTGTACTCCACCTTACAGCTTGACAAACAAAAGTTCTGGTCTAATGGAAATTAATATTCCAGAAGGTTTTCAGGTCATCTAAAGCTTATATCTTACTATTATCCTTTTTATTTTGCAGTATTCAATTTAGATTAATACTGTATCTTGTGTCTAATTGGCATATCTTTTAACTTTTCCAAAATATGATCATAAACCATAAGTACACTGTGCTCCCATTTCATATATTTTAATGATAAAGAACATTAGGATGCTAAAACAGTACATCATTGTAGATAAAGTGTTTGTGGCTGGGTTCGTGTTTATGTTTCTCTTTTCACATTGTACAAAATATGTTCCTCTATAAAAGATGCTGAGTCATAGGTGTGAGAACCCTACGTAGGCATTGACTCAACTTCTCCATCTTTAATGAGTTGTGTAGATTTTCCAAGTAATATTATCTTTCTTTTGAATTGTCATTAAGATTACTACAATGTTTCTTTTTTATACAATTGCATTATTTTTACTCACAGATTTATTTTGCCAAGAAATATGTATAGTATCTATGTATGTATTTATATGTATGCATTTATAAATCAGGCAATATTCACAAACTGAAATATTATTTATAATGAAATTCAGTTGTGTAGACAGGAAAGGAAACAAAAGGCCTTTGAAA
This sequence comes from Acomys percivali, assembly GCA_907169655.1. Lineage (NCBI taxonomy): Eukaryota > Metazoa > Chordata > Mammalia > Rodentia > Muridae > Acomys > Acomys percivali. The sequence continues at coordinate 108,524 of CAJRSG010008806.1, forward strand.
CTATGAGTAGGAAGGCAAATGAATGCAAGATATAGAATATTCCCTTAATTTCTGTTAAAGAGCCTACTATGTGTAAAGTATAGGTTTTCATAAATGAATGACACCTAGAACTTTCAGGTTATGTGATCCTGAGAAACATTTTCACATATTTGATTTGATTTTTTTTATAATCTTTGGAAATGAGCAGTTAAGCTCTTTATGAAAATGTTTATAATAAGCTTGCATAGTTTTCCAATCATATGTCTTATCAAGCACTTGCTTAAACAACTTAACATAGTATCAGTAAGTAATATAATTTTGTCTCAGGTCTCCAAAATTAACTTAATAAATAATTTCTCTTTTTCAGTTATGTGACATAATCAATTTTCCTATGTGAGGCCATCACCTTCTGAATCTTCATCATTTACTGTTGCCTTTGTCAAGATATCTCATTCACAAAGGAACAAAGTAAGAAGTTGCTTTCATGCTAATTCAGAGAAGGAGAATAGAAAGAACAATTATTAGTGCTGCAATAACTAAGGTAAACAATCTCACTCTTCACCAAGTTGGTTCCACAGAGACCACATGGTTCTTGGAACACATGCCTCTTAAAATCCCATGTTGATTGTTTCTTGTTTCCTTGGTTTATACTTATATTTTAACATCAGACAAATTAAAAAGTAACAATGGCATATACTGTTAACCATGATCTTGAGACGACAGCAGAAGAATTTTTTTGGGGGGGTGTATTTCTTAGATTTAATGGCAACAGGATTATTTTCATAAAGTTCTGGTCACACTTTAAAGTGCAAATTTAACCCTTTCAACACACACATTTATTTGAAGTTACAATACATTTCATATGTTTAAACAAAATTCAAATGTAGTCAATATTTTGGTGTGTGCTCAAATGTACATTTTGCCTCTTCCTCTATTTCCGTGTAGGGCAGTGCTCTGACAAGTCACTGCAGGCTACTTAACACTGGTCTTTTATTCACATCAAGGCTATGATTTAAAAATGTCTTTTAATATTCATTTCAAGAAAACCAAAAAGATTTCTACAAAAGCTGATGACTCAATGTTACACCATTTTTCTCCACTCATAAAGTGGAAGTATTCATAATTGAAATTTGACACATGGCTTCTTTAAAATAAAATAATCAATCATTTCTTTTCCTCAATTCAGGTTGCATGACTATATCCTTCATTTTTCTAATACTCTATTTTAAATTGCAATAGGGTCAATCAAGAAAACTATATCCAATTTACATAAGGATATATTATCTCACTGATGGAAGTCTTTTTTCATATATGAAGTTTTACGGGAAAAAAGTTTACTTGCATTGTCTTCTGAAGAATCATGCAAAACCAGAGTTTTGTTACTGAGTTCATAATCTTGGGGCTTTCTCAAAACCCAAAAGTTGAAAAAATACTGTTTGTTGTATTTTTATTGGTCTATCTTGCAACTATTGGGGGCAATATGATAATTGTGGTGACCATCATCTACAGCCCTGCACTGCTGGGCTCCCCCATGTACTTCTTCCTGGCTTTCCTGTCTTTCCTGGATGCATGTGTTTCTACTACTGTCACACCCAAGATGATTATAGACTTCTTACATGAGAAGAAGACCATCTCCTTTGGTTGTTGCATGACACAACTGTTTTCAGTGCATTTCTTCTCCGGGGCAGAAATGATTGTCCTAGCGTCTATGGCCTATGACCGCTATGTGGCTATTTGCAAGCCCCTGCACTACTCTTCCATCCTTACAAGGAGCCTCTGTAGCATTCTGGTGGCAATATCCTGGGCAGGAGGCTTTTTGCATTCTATCATACAAATTATATTTACATTACAGTTGCCTTTATGTGGACCCAATGTCATTGATCATTACATGTGTGACTTGTTTCCATTGCTGAAACTTGCCTGCACTGACACTCATATTTTTGTTCTTTTGGTCTTTGCTAACAGTGGGGCTATCTGCATCATCATCTTCTCCTTGTTGATCGTCTCCTATGGTGTCATTTTGTTCTCTCTTAGAGACCACAGTTCTGAAGGCCGACGTAAAGCTCTATCCACTTGCGGAGCCCACGTTACTGTTGTAGTTTTGTTCCTTGTTCCATGCATATTAATATATGCACGGGATACATCTGCATTCTCCTTTGAGAAAAATACACTTATATTTGTCAATGTCTTGACACCGTTGCTAAATCCTATGGTTTACACTTTTAGGAATAAGGAAATGATAAATGCCATGAGAAAAATGTGGAATAGAATTAAAGGTTTTTTTTGTTAGATTTTAATATTGCTTTTACACTGTTGGAGAGATGAATCAATGAATAAGGACACTTGCCATAGCAACATGCAGATATGAGTTTTATTTTCCAGAACTGATCTCAGAGTCCAAGCATGCAAGCTCACTTTATTCTAGTACTAGTGAGCAAATTTGTGAACATCATGGCTTTACTTCACTGAAGACATATTTGCTAGTGAGTAGCTCAAGTTTCAGTGGAGCCTTAAGACAATAAGGTGTACAATGCTATAAGTGCTCATAGTCAGTCCTTCTTTTGGCTATGCATGCATATTCATGAACACCATGTTTTCTAATGTGAATAATACACACACACACACACACACACCAATATAAGCAAACAAATATACAGTTAAATATAAAGAATAAAGAGCTCAATATTTTATTGGGCAAATAAAACATTAAGTTTTTTTAAATGAAGAAACAACATAATTTGATACAGAGAATATCAATAGCGGAGTTGCAAATATATTTCTGGATTCATATTTTCATTGTGAATAAGCTAACTCATCATTGTTATGTAAATGATTAAAGGTAGTACAATTTTTATATTCTCATTTATTTTATTATATATCGACATGTTTTAACTGCTTCAATGCTTTCTATTGACAATCTAAGCTTTATTTAAAAATTTGACAAAATAAATGTGTATTTGGACAAAAAAAACTCTAAAGTCATTCCATGAGAAAATAAGTTTATAAATGACACATTGAAACTTTATAACATGTAAATGGAGAGAGAGAGAAACACAGAACCTAACCTCTAAGTGTTCCTGCACCTTCTGATGCCATTTTAAGCTAATCCATTCATGTCTGCCAGAAAACCTGAGTGACTTCCCCAACTTAATGCTAGATAAAGTACATGAGACCAGTTGGGATTTCTCTTGGATGATGTGACTATCCTATTACAGTTAGCTCTGGGACTTGACTCCAGCTCTAAAACAACAAAAATGCTTGTAGGTACTACTTTCTTAACCATGCCAAGAAAATTATATAGTGAACACACATTCCCCACTCTTTGCATAGAAAATAGAATCCAGAGTAAGCAGATTTAAAGTTAGTTTCCAAAAAATGCCAATAAATTTCAACTTATTATGTGATTTTAATATTCTTAACTTTGTATATACAAATGATAATTACAGTTTTAATATTTATCAATGGAGATTATTTATATCACTTCATGGTTAGGCTTTGTTACATTGCCAAGATAAATTTATAGGAAATAAACTTACTGTTAAACATCTGCTCAGAATCAACAGCACTATCTAGCACTATTTAGTTATGGCTAAAAAAACTCCCTGCTGAATGTTATTATTTGGTTTGTCATTGATTTTAACTGCCTGAGACAATACACATGAAGCTACAGAGTACACATGAGACTGCCCATTGGGGAAAAAATACAGAACTAAAGTTTGGTGTATTAGTTAATGATTAAATAAACCACACAGGAAGTATCAATATGTGTAGATATCACATGAAGGGCCAGAGACTTAAACTCTCTCTTGGAATAGTTTGACAAAAAAATTCTTCATGTTTCTTCCTCTTTTCCTGCCTGTCTGTAGATGGTGGTGACTGGTGTGTCTGTTGTCTGTTGTGTGTGTCTAATCTGTCTGATGTGTTGTGCATGTTTCGATTCCACAACTGCTGATCTCCTCTGTGTCTGTTCCTAAGGAAGGGGCTTGCTCTGTGTTCATTGAAAAGCACAGAAAATGTGATACAGGAAAGAAATAAGAGATTTTTACAACAAACTTTAACAGAATTTTACAGAGGAAGAAGTTACTTTATTGACTCCAGATGACCCAGAAGATCATCAAATTGCATGTATATGTTGTCGGCCTATAAGGACATGCTTTTTCAGCATTTATGGATTTGTTGATGTTGTTGCTTAAGATTGTTTTCACCTTTTGGTTATTTTCAAAAAATGAATATCACAACACAGACATTCATTACTCTTTGTCTAGGGCATGAGGGGGTATATAATATAGTATTAAATATATGAATTTATCTTAGAATGAAAAAGCTTATTACATAGGAAATCCAAAAGATAGTATAGTAATTTACATTTTTGTCACAGAGGCAATTTAAACTTGAACAGGCTGAGTACACATTACAGAGAAGGTCAAACACACATTCAAAAGAACATTATTACTAACTTGGTTGAGATACGGCAAAATTTTGGTCTCTTTGATATTAAGAAATATTTTCAGAAAAATATCATCACAATTTGTGTCAATAATAGTTTCTGAACAGAATAATATAAACTATCTGAGTCAAAGTATTTTTTTATTTTCAGATTATATTATTCTACACACACACACACACACACACGCATACACACACACACACACACACACACACACACACACACGCCCCCCAAAACTTTTCTGTGCCTGATTAAAAATATTTATGAAAGTAGCAGGACATAATACAGACATGCACAATATCAATACCTTTTCTATACCTAAACAACAAATCTACAAAGGAAGAAATCAGGGAATGAATATTACTCAAATTGTCTCAAAATCCATCTTGGAATAAATATTACTAAGATGTAGCTGAGAGGCAGTTCAGTCCCCATGTGGGTCCCCTAGTAAGGGGAACGGGGGCTGTGTTGGCCATGGACTCTGTTGCTTCCTCTCTGGTCCCCTCTGGCAGGCCACAGAAGGGGATGCAGGCAGTCCTGATGAGACTTGATAGAGTGGGATCATCTGGTAAGGGAGGCGGACTCCCTCTTTCTGAGGATTCAGGCAGGGAGATGGGGGAGCGGGAGGGAGGGTGGGACCAGAAGGAGACAAGGGAAGAGGCTACAATCAGGATGTAAAGTGAATAAATATTAAAAAATTTATTTGAAAAAGAAGTAAAAATTATTTTTAAAAATTCAATTGTTCTCTTCTTGATACCCTATGAGCATATCCCCCTCAGTCATAGTCATAGGGGAGGAGAATAAGGGGAAAATGGGAGGGAGGGAAGAATGGGCGGATACAAGGGATGGGATAATCATTGAGATGTAACAAGAATAAATTAATAAAAAATTAAAAAATTCAATTGTTCATCTTTAGAACTTGTTGGATAAGTTTTTGTTGTTTGTTGTTGTTGTTATTGTTTGTTAATTTGACACAAGATAGTCATCTGAGCAGAGGGAAAATTAAATCGGAAAGTGTTCCATCATATTGGCCTCAAGTCAAGCCTATGGGAATTTCTTGACTGATAATTGATTAGAAGGGTTCACCCACCAAAGTAGGACAGTTCCTAAGCACAGGGTCCTGAGTTTATAAGAAAGCAAATCGAGCAATCTAGGTGTGCATGCCTTAAGCAACATTCCTCTACAGTCTTTGCTTCTCTTCCTGTCTCCAAATTCCTCCTATAGTTCCTGTTGCAACTTCCCTGAGTGATAGAAATTACTACCTTCCCAGGTGCATTTGGACCATTTAAAAAAATTCCAGCAATAAATTAAACTAAGACATTATTGAAATTTCAAATGTAATACATCAAGATGGAGTTTTATATAACTAGAGTATTGGTTATGTCCTACAAGGGGTAAGTGGCATTTTCAGCTCTCCATTGCTTATATGTCATAGGCTTTTGATACCATCTATCATTTTTATTATATCTTTTGAACTTTAGAATACTGCAACAATTTTTATGACCTACTGTAAATACAATTTTTTTTTTGGTCTGAAGAAAGCTCAGTCTTAAGAGCACAAATTGTCCTTGCAGAAGTCTCAAGTGTGTAACTGAATCAATCATTGCACGACTCACTTCCAACTACAGTAGTAGTTATGACACTCCTTTGTGACAGATTACATCCCCAAGCTGCAAGCCACGGTAAAGCATTTAGACTTTAAGTGTCTATTGATATGAAGTTGACTTCAGGAAGAAGAAAAGTAATATGATAATTGGTACAAGTGGTGAGGTTATCCTTTTGATAAACATGACCAAAGTTTGGGAATAGTTTGATACAGTGTGCTAGCAAAGCATTCTGAAGGTAAAGATTTTTGGATGACCAGTTACTTAAAGAAATTCAGACAGCAGACAGCAGAAAGACAGACAGCTCATGAGGTCTTCAGGGAAATAAAGACTATCTCCTGAAATTGAGAATTTACCTTTTGTGTGATATACTTGACAAGAATCTTGCTTCTTTCTGCCCATGTTCTGTGTATTTGAGTGAAGTTGAGTTTAAAACTAATGAGCTAGTTTATTTGGCAGAGAAAATTTCAGGACAAATGAACATTTTGGATCTTTCTTGTCTATATATTATATCACATATCATAGTCTTCAGTGAAAGAGAGCAGAAAATTTGGGTAAAGTAGTTTTTTAAATGTGTATTTTGTCAAGGAAGAATAGAGTCTTTCTTTTTTAAAAAATATGATATATTTTGTCACATAAGGAAAAAAGCATATAGCAAACTGTGTCTTTACAAAGAGGTCATATTTGCTAAAAAAGAAACATCCTTTTCTGCACTGTGATAATGGTGAATGAGCCTAAGGCATGGTTCCACCCACAAAAGGCTCCAACGTGAGAAAAAAAAAAAGTAAACTTGCTTGAAAAGAGAGAGTGTGATATGAGAATATACCTAGAAGAATTCAATGTTCCTGGAAGGAATTCACAAGAAATAACTTTAGATTTTGGAGGACATGAGAGCTCCTATAGGTATGGTCCAATGGGTTCAGGTCCCATCTTTAGGTGTCAGGTAATATTATTAGTACTATTGCACATTTTGTACTATCCAGGATTCATGGAGGCTAGCACCTAATTTTCTGATAGGGACTGAATCTTAGCAACGGGCCAAAGACTTGGGTCACTTCAGGGAGCATCTGCTAAGTCATTGCTTAAAGCTGTGAAGGTAATAGAGATACTAGGGTGCTGAGATTTTAGGCCTTATGACATAGACAGAGCAAGTGTCCAAGCTTCGGTTAGAGAGGACTCCTGAGAGAGTTTGCCTCTGTTATTGTCAGCAGATTTGGAGTAGTTGAACTACTGAATCATTATTGATCTTAGTGCTTTCAATATAAGATGACAGAGACATAGATCATCAAAATTAATAATTTTTCCATTGGATTTTATTATTGCTTTAGTTTGATGATTCTTTGCTGTGTCCTCACTCCTCTCCTTTGGGATAAGAATATTTACTCTGTGCCACTATCAGTGGGAAATATGTAACTTCATTTCAATATAATAGGTGCTCACACTTCAAAAATTTCTCAAAATATTCTTTTCTGTTGGCTAGTGTACAAAGTCTCAGAAAGTATTAAATAGTCTCTAGGCAGGAAACAGAACAAAAGAAACATAAAACAATCAGATTTCTTACGCACTGTGGATGGACCTTGCATGTTTGAATACTGACCTATCAGGGGAGATATCTGTGCCCACAGGTGTTCTGATGACATGAATGTTTGTAGGTTACTAAGCACATGCAGATAGTTTTGACACCTGCTACACAGGAGAGTAACACATATGTAGTACCTAAATCCCATTAAAGCATATGAAGAAGAACCAACTTCTATTGTTTAGCTAAAAGAACACAATGGCAGGCCTCCATATCTTTCAGCTGGTGTAACTCTTAGCATTGGTCAGAGAAGCTTCCTTTCACATTGTGTTATGATAGAGTGACACCTAACCCTGCCAAGTACAGAGAGTATTTATATATCGCTGTCCAAAGCTCACCACTAACACCTGCTTCTAGGAGTAAGAAATGTCTTGTATAAGAGGGCAGAAGCAATGTAAGAAATAGAGGATTAGGAAGAATGCTATGGAATTCTGTCTTCTGGTCAACACTTAGCCACTGCAATTATGAACATACAGCACCTGTGTATACCTGCTTAAGACTGAGAGAGGATTGGACCTTTCATCACTTCATCATGGAAAGAGGAAGGAGGTACTGACAGTCAAAGGTTATTAAGAAAGGAGTATCATTTTCCACAATGATGAAGTCATAGGGAAATTGTACATGACTTGATAATCCTCTACCCATGTTTTATAAGCAACTCTAAAGTCAGTGAGTCAAACACAGAAGACAGGAATATAGAAACACGGTTTGGGGAGAAGGTCATCATCAGGGTGGGACAAGGATAAGAGAGGGTAATGTGTGGATATTACAATACATCATGCATATATGCAAAATTGTCAAAAATTAGGCAAAGTATCTTAGAGGAGATAAAGACATTGCTATTACTGCATGATGTCCTTACTAGTGTTCCCCAGAACAGTTCATATTATTCTTACAGATTATCGGATAGACTCAGTAGGAAAAAGTTCATCTGTTGCATTGGATGAGCATACAGGAATTTCACTTAAATTCTGTATAGAGACACCGACACCATATCCTCTCCATTACTCAACTGATGTTTCCTGACATTATGGTATAAAAAAGCACCATCAGTAGAGCCTCCCAAAGCTCTTTTTTTAAAGTTGAATTTGGATATAAATAGAAGTATAAACACTCTAGCTAGTAAAAGATGTATATAGTATTGTATCTCAGCAACTCATGGGCAAGAAACTGTTCAAACCCTGGGGGAGCTGAGGGTAATCTCAGAGGCAGAGCATCTCAGAGGGAAACCATGTTAAATTCCAGTGGCAATTAAACAGGGATTTTGGTTCTATTATTTTTCTTTTATCCTTAAAATGTGATTAAAGCTGTGTGAGAGGAACACTGGAAATGTTCACCTTAGGTTGGAAGGAAGAGTTGGATACAAACATTGGTGACACTGAGTGGGCTATTCACGATAGAGAGTAAGAGCTGGCTATCTCTGGGTTTTTCATCAAAATACCACATGGTAAGACTCATAAACACATTTCCACATTTTCATAGATTTTTTTTTATTATTAAAAATAATTTAAAATTTGTTTTTGTGGTTGGGGCATTATGTGTTTAATGAAAATATTGAGGTTCTTGTTTCATAAGTGGGTTCTTGAAGGCAATACATACATATGTTACCTTATTGGTAATTCATATTTTATGACCCAAATCAAGACATACAGAAGCTAGAAAAAGTGATATATGAGGACATGAGAAAATAGCACTTAAAATCTGTAACTGCCTAAGTGTCCAATGAATAAATAATTGTTGGAGAGTAGAGTCCTTCCCTCCTTCCTTTCATCCCTCCCTCCCTCCATCCCTCCCTCCCTCCATCCCTCCCTCCCTCC
>CAJRSG010008806.1:124260-146641 GCA_907169655.1 Acomys percivali
GAGAGAGAGAGAGAGAGAGAGAGAGAGAGAGAGAGAGAGAGAGAGAGGGAAATGGAGACAGAAAGACAGAGAGACAGAGACAGAAAGACAGATAGACAGAGAGAGAGAGAAAGAGAGACAGAGAGAGACACACATACAGAGAACATATACATATAAGCACCCAAACAAGCCAAAAACATATTTAGCAAAAATATAAAGAGAGAGCACAGAAAAATTAGAAGAGTTAGAGGGTTCAAGTGTGCTGGTACAAAACACTTACTGCTATATTTTTTCTTCTTAGCATGACAGGTAAGGTACAACATGTAATATCAGCAATAGAGTTGCCTAAACAAAATTTGAGTAATGGCAACACCAGTTGACTTATTGTATCAATGTGCATGGGGGAAACTCATAAGGTCACACCTCTAGATAAAATGTGAAAGACAATCAATGTCTGCTGAGAGTATGTGGCGGGACTTTCAGAACCAGCAGCATAAATAATGACACAGGATTTTTTTTAGCATTTTAAAGGTTAGGCCTTTTAGATATGGTAGCCCTCCAGCCTATTATGTACCTGAACCTCACTAACCCAGGCAGTACTTCCTGCCATGTGGCTAGCTCTATCTCTTTGCCCTGCTCTGCTTTGCCCTGCTCTGGTCTGCTCTGATCTGTCTGTTCACCTCTGTGTCAGCTGGCGAAACTCCATGATTTCTTCTCCCAGCAACCTTTTCTCTCTCTCTCTCCCTCTCTCTCTCTCTCTCTCTCTCTCTCTCTCTCTCTCTCTCTCTCTCTTTCTCTCTCAGAAGATTCACCCTCCACTTCCTGCCCAGATATTGGCTTCAGATTTTTATTATAACCATTAGATACAATCGAAGATTATCTCTAGGCTAGTGAGGAAGGATTAATATTTACAAAATATAAGAATGGTGATGGGCCACAGTAATAGCAATACTAAGATCCTGCCAGCATATAGCTCTCTGCTGGTACAGAATTAACAATTGAATATACAGAAATATACCTTCACACAATGTACCACAATAAAAATGCAAAAACAATTTTCTCTGGGGACAAACTCTTTAGTAGGCTATCCAAACCCAAGCAGTAAGCTTTGACAAATGTATGTATGAACATCATTTAATGAACTCATTAAGTTACATAATATATACATACACATATATATATACATAAACATACATATGTATATACTTACACACATATATACCTATATCATGTATACTATATAATTTATACAAATAAATTAACTAAAAAATTTAAAAAGATATAAGAATTGGTCATGAATTTGAAATGGAGAGGATGGAAAATTTGATGGATAGAAGTGACGTAAATATAGTACTCATGTAAAAAATTCTCAAAAATAAAATTAAAAATGAATAAAATTTAGTATTTACTTAGATATGCAATTTAGAATTTACTCATATAGAAAAAGTTGGCCCTCTTCTCCCACTGTCTTGCCACAGGCTATCAGGTCTCATCAGGAGAGCCTGCATCCTTTTCTCTGTGTTCCCGCATGGCTGCCCTGTCAAGGGGACAGTGATCAAATTGAGGGCATCAGAGTGTGTATTAGAGGTTCAGCGACAGTCCCTACTCTCTTACTCCCCACAATGTGGAGAATGAGCTGTCCATCTGCTACATCTGAATAGGGAAGGTCTAGGTTCTCTGCACGCAGTGTCCTTAGTTGTTACATAAGCTTGTGCAAACCTCATACGTCCAGACCAGCCTACCTTGATGGTCTCCCTGTGGAGCTCCTGACCCCTCTGGGTCCTTCCATCACCCCACTCTTCCATATAACTCTCAGTACTCTCCCCACATTCTGGCTTCAAGTCTCAGTTTCTGTGCTGATACCCTTGATGGGTGGAGTCTTTCAGAGGACATGCATATTGGGCTAATATCCACTTATAAGTGAGTATATGCCATGAGTATCTTTCTGGGACCTGGTTACCTCACTCAGATGATCTTTTCTAGTTCCATCCATTTTCCTGCAAATTTCAAGATTCTCTTGTTTTTAATAGCTGAATAGTATTCCATTGTGTAGACGTGCCAGTTTCTTTAGCCATTCTTCAGTTGAGGGACATCTAGGTTGTTTGCATATTCTGGTTATTATGAATAAAGCTACTATGAACATAGTGGAGCAAACGTCCTTGCATGATGGAAAAGCTTTCGGTATATGCCCAGGAGTGGTATAGCTGGATCTGGAGGTAGCACTATTCCCAACTTTCTGAGAAAGTGACTGATTGATTTCCAAAGTGATTGTACAGGTTTGGAAACCCACCAACAATGGAGGAGTATTCCTTTTTCTACACATCCTCACCAGCGTGTGCAGTCCCTTGAGTGCCTTATCTTAGCCGTTGTGATAGGATCTCAGAGTCATTTTGACTTGCATTTCTATGATGACTAAGGACATTGAACATTTCTTTGTTTATCAGCCATTTGATATTCCTCTATCCTCATTTTTAATTGGGTTATTTGGTTTGGTGGTGTTTAATTTCTTGAATTCTTTATATATTTTGGATATTAACACTTTGTCTGATGTAGAGTTGATGAAGATCTTTTCCCAGTCTGCAGGCTATCACTTTGTTTGGTTGACAGTGTCCTTTGCCTTACAGAGGCTTTTCAGTTTCCTCAGGTCCAATTTACTAATTGTTAACCTTAGAGCCTGAGCTACTGGTTCAGGAAGTTGTCTCCTGTGCCAATGAGTTCAAGGCTCTCCTCCACTTTTTCTTCTAACAGATTTAAAGTGTCTGGTTTATGGTAAATTTAATCTACTTGAACTTTTGTTTTGAGCAGGATGATAATATGTGTCTATTAATATTTTTCTACATGTAGACATCCAGTTAGACCAGCACCATTTGTTGAATATGCTATCTTTTGTCCATTGTATGATTGTGGCATCTTCTTCAAAAATCAAGTGTTCATAGCTATGTGAGTTTATTTCTAGGTCTTTTATTGGATTTCATCGATCAATCAGCCTATTTCTATGCCAGTACCATGCCATTTTTATTGCTGTTACTCTATAGTATATCTTGAGATCAGGGATGGAGATTTCTCCAGAAGATTTTTATTATATAGGATTGTTTTAGTTATTCTGTTTTTTTCCACATAAAGTTGAGAATTGACCTTTCAAGGCCTGTCAAAAACTATGTAGACATTTTGATAGGGATTGCATTGATTTTGTAGATTGCATTGGGTAAGATGGTCATTTTTACTATGTTGATTTTCCTGATCTACGAGCATGGGAGATCATTCCATCTTCTGATATCTTCTTCAATTTCCTTCTTCAGAGACTTGAAGTTTTTTTCATATAAGCCTTTCACTGCTTTGCTAGAATTACACCAAGATTCTTTATATTATTTGTGGCTATTGTGAGGGGTATAGTTTCCTTAATTTCATTTTTAGCCTATCTGTCATTTGTATACAGGAGAGCTACTGATTTTTTTGAGTTGATTTTATGTCCAGCAACTTTGCTTAAGGTTTTTATCAGCTGTAGGAGTTCCTTGGTTGAATTTTTATATTATCATATCTTCTTCAAATAATGATACTTTGGTTTCTTCCTTTCCAAATTGTGTTACCTTGATCTTCTTTAGTTGTCTTATTGCTCTAGATAGGACAGAGGGAGTAGACAGCCTTGTCTTGTCCCTGATATCAGTGGAATTCATTTAAGTTTCTCTCCAATTATTTCAATGTTGGCTATAGGCTTGCTGTATATTGCCTTTATTATGTTTAGGTATGTGCTTTGTATCATCGATCTCTCCAAGACTTTTAGCATGAATAGATGTGGGATTTTGTCAAATGCTTTTTTGCCATCTAAGGAGTTGATCATGTGTTTTTTTCTTTCAGTTTGTGTATACAGTGGATCACATGTTGGATTTCCATATATTGAACCACCCTTGCATGCCTGGGATGAAACATACTTGGTCATGGTGTTGATATTTTTGATGTGTTGTTTTTTATTATTTGTTTATTATGTATACAGTGTTCTGCCTGCATGTACACCTGCAGGCCAGAAGAGGATATCAGATCACATTATAGATGGTTGTGAGGCACCATGTGGTTGCTGGGAATTGAACTCAGGACCTCTAGAAGAACAGTCAGTTCTCTTAACCTGGCCAACACATCCTTTGATGTGTTCTTATATTTGGTTTGTGAGTATTTTATTGAGTATTTTTGCATCAATGTTCATAATGTAAATTGATCTGAAATTCTCTTTCTTTGTTGGGTCTTTGTGTGGATTAGGTATTAATGAAATTGTGGCTTTATAGAATGCATTTGGTAGTCATCCTTCTGTTTCTATTTTGTGGAGTAGTTTGAGGAGTACCAATATTAGTTCTTCTCTGAAGCTCTGGTAGAGTTCTGAGATAAATCCATCTCGTCCTGAGCTTCTGTTTGGTTGGGAGACTTTTGATGACTGATTCTATTTCCATAGGACATATAAGATTATTTTAATTTCTTCACATGATCTTGATTCAACTTTGATAAGCAGGATTTATCAAGAAAATTGTCCATATCATTTAGATTTTCAAATTTTGTGACATATAGGCTTTAGAAATAATACCTAATGATTCTTTGGATTTCCTTGGTATCTGTCATTGTGTCTTCCTTTTCATTTCTTTTTTTGTGATTTTGATACTCTGTCATTATCTTTTAGTTAGTTTGGCTAACTGTTTGTCTATCTTCTTGGTTTTCTCAAAGAACCAACTCTTAGTTTCATTGTTTTTGAATTGTCTTTGTTTTTAATTTATTGATTTTAGCCCTGAGTTTGATGATTCCCAACACTCTACTCCTTTTGTGTGTACCTGCTTCTTTTTGTACTAGAGCTTTCAGGTGTGCTGCTAAGTTGCTATTACAGGATCTCTCCAATTTCTTTATGAAGGCGCTTAGTGCTATGAAATTTCCTCTTAGCACTGCTTTACTTGTGTCCTGTTGGTTTCATTATGCTGTGCAGTCATTTTCACTGAATTCTAGGAAGTATTTTATTTCTTTCTTTATTTCATTCCTGACCCAGTTATCCTTGAGTAGAGCATTCTTCAGTTTCCTTGTGTTTTTAGGGTTTGTTGTTGATGTTCAGGTTTAGTTCATGGTTGTCTGATAAGATAGAGTGGATTATTTCAATTTTCTTCTATCTATTGAGACTTGTTTTGTGACTGACTATATGATCAATTTTGGAGATGGTTCCATGATGTGCTGAGAAGATACATTCTCTTGTGTTTGGGTGAAAAATTCTGTAGATGTCTGCTAGGTCCATTTGATTCATAACCTCTGTTAACTCCATTATATTTCTAGTTTCTGCCTCGATGCTCTGTCCACTGGAGATCCAGTAGCCTTTCCCTCATCCATTTTGCTGCATCAGATCCTTTGCTCCCCAAGGGGTGCCTGAACTCAACTCATATATGTCAGTATGCTCAGTGAAGAGTGAAAGTAGCTAGCAGTTCCAGGTTCTGGTGCCCAGGCCCTGATGTCTGGCTGCAGGCAGGACTCTCTCTCTCTCTCTCTCTCTCTCTCTCTCTCTCTCTCTCTCTGATTCTCCCCAACTCCTGGATTGTCATGTTCAGTGTGAGAAGCCCCAAGTCAGCGTTTTGATTCCAGCAGCCCAATCACTCACCCCCTTCACTGTGTTGATCCTCTGTTGCCCACAGGGCCTGGAGCCTGTACTTGGCTAGAGTATTTGGAAGAGTGCAGGCTGCTGCACACCCGAACGTGGGAGACATCTGGCCACAATGGGTGTGAGGACTGGTTCTGATCCTCCCCAACTCCTGGGTTGCTTTCTTCCATTGGTTTCACAGCCTCCCGTCCTCTGCTCCCTAGACCCTTAGTTTAATATATTAACCTGACTAACAGAGAAACAATTGAGATGCTTTTATATTTGTTTTTAAGGCTTTACAATACAATCTTGAACAATGTAAGTCTGTCCTGACTACATATTGGCCAAAATCCCTGTTACTTGCTTTTTTGTTTTTGTTTTTTGTTTTTTGGCTTAGGGGGATGTTACACTAGAATTGATGACTGTACACACCAGGCTGCCTGTCTCTTGGTATAATTTTTTCTTTTCTCTCTCTTTTCATTTATTATAATTTATTCACATTACATCCTAAATGCTGTTATCCCCTTCCCCTTCCCAACCTCCTTGCCTCTTCTGTCTTATTCCTTCCCTTATATCTCTGACAGGGGTCTCCCCTTCCTCACCCACAATCTGACCAGAGTCTATCAGGTCTCATCAGGGTAGCCTGTAGGTGAACCTTTTTCATCTTTCCTGAACCTGTTCCCTTGGCTAAACCCCCTATTTCCTCTTCTAACTCCGTCGCCCCTACGTGGCAGGTAGTGCAGCCCAATTCTCTCCCCTGGCCAGCAATTGGCTATAAGCTGCTTTATTGTTATACAAGGAGGCAACTGCAGAGCAGAGTTTGCGCAACATTGAGTCAAGAGATTCTCAAAACAAGGATTGCAACTAGATATGAGAGATTCAGAAATCAGTATTTCAATTACACAATAACCTCATGCATACAATTCACTCATTCACTTTACAGCCTGGATGTAGACCAGTAACTCTATTAGTACGTACTTAATGTACAAAATGGGTAACATTTTTAAAAATTTAATTTAAGTAATGAAAAGGCCCACTATGATCCTGCAAGATTTTTATCTCACATACTACAAGCTAAGTATGCTCATCCTATCTCCTTGGCCCAGTTTTCTATGATCTCCTTTTCCTGCCCTCAGGTAGGCTCTGTCCTTATCTTCCCAAATACAACCCATATCCCTTCAAGTTTCATTTCTCTAATCAGCTGTGTAAACATAACTACTTAACGCATAGGCTTCCTCAGGTATGGTGCACCCTAGTGCTGCTATACTGGCCACTTCTTTTACCAGAATCCCTGTCTGCAGACCTCAAACTAGGTGTATTCTGACTGAATGTATTAGCCACTGGCTTCTCTAGGATAACACTACCTAGTGCCCCTCAATGGGATATAGTCCCTCCAGAACCTATAAGCATTCAGAGCATACATTCTGCTTTCAAAGAACCCAATATCCTTTTAATTACAGCTTACTCAAGATAGAGGAACCAGATTTGGAGATCCATGCCAGAAGAAGATAGGAACACAGAATACCTGCAAGGGATGTGTTCTCTCTTGGATAGCGTATATTCACACAGACAGAAGAGAGGTTGTTTGTTGTTGTTGTTTTGGTTTGTTTTTATAGAAGGCTGAGGATATATCTTGAAGCCCTCAGTGTGAGTTCCCAAAAAGAAAACCTTCAGAAGTAAAACTCTCTGGGTAGAAAAAATAGTAGCACAAAATTTCAAGACAACATAGCTCTATTTTCCAAAATTACTAACCCCATAGTAACTAACCTCTAAAAGGATGATCTTGAAGATCATACAAAGAATTCAAATTATGATTTTAAGTATATTTAAACAACTCAAAAAGATATGAATATCCTTCCATAGATCAAAAGTAAAGTGTTGGACAAAATGCAAAGGACAATCAAGATAAAAAATATAATCCAATATATATAGCTTCTGAATAAAACTAAATTGATGCTGAAAATAAAAAACTCAAATGCCAGGTAAAAACTTCAGTATAAAGCTTCACTAATAGATTAGGTGAAGAACAGACTTAGAGCTGGAACATAGAGTAGAAGATTTGGTTCATTCAGTAAATTTCAATAATAAACAATATATAAGCAGACTATTAGAGAGTTTCTGGAAATAATAAAAATGTCTTAAGTTTGAAAATTATGGCATAGAATAAGAACATCATAATGAAGGCAGGAAGAATACATTCAATAAAATTATAGAGGAATATTTAGCCAACATAAAGAGATGCCCATCTAGGTAAAAAGGGGCACAGAAGCCCAAATAAGACCAGAATCGGAACTCTTTACAATATTTTATAGTTAAAAAGTTAAAAACAGAGACTAATAAAAGAGGATTAAAAGATGCAAGGGAGAAAATTCACATAGTTTATAAACTCAGGTTTATTCCAATAACAATAGACTATTAAAAAGAAATCTATAAAACAGTAGGGTCTGAAGGAGTCGCTGCAAATTCTAAGAGATATCACCGGTGAACCTGGAGCACCATACTCAGAAAAACTATCCATTAAAATAGGAGAAATACTTGTAGGTTTCTAGGACCCTCTGGATCCTTCTACTTTGCTATTCTTCCATGCTTCTCTCATCTAGAGTCCCAATAGGATGTCCTCCCCTCGGTCCGAGTTTCCTGGTAAGGGAAGGCTTTCATGGGACATGCCCCTTGGGCTAGTATGCAGATATAAGTGAGTATATACCATTTGAGTCTTTCTGCTTCTGGGTTAACTCACTCATTATGATCATCTCTAGCTCAATCCATTTGTCCACAAATTTTGGGAATTCCTTGTTTTTAATAGCTGAGTAGTATTCCATAGTGTATATGTACCACAGTTTCTTTATCCATTCTTCTACTGATGGACACTTAGGCTGTTTCCATGATCTGGCTATTATGAATAAGGCTGCTATGAACATGGTTGAGCAAATTTTCTTGCTGTGTGCTGGTGCATCTTCTGGGTATATTCCAAGGAGTGGAATAGCTGGGTCTTGAGGAAGCCCTATTCCCAGTTTTCTGAGATAGCACCAGATAGATTTCCAAAGTGGCTGTACTAGTTTGCATTCCCACCAGCAATGAAGGAGTGTTCCTCTCTCCCCACATCCTCTCCAGCATGTGGTGTCGCTTGAGTTTTGATCTTAGCCATTCTGATGGGTGTAAGATGGAATCTCAGAGTTGTTTTGATTTGCATTTCCCTGATGACTAAGGAGGTTGAGCATTTCTTTAATTGTTTCTCAGTCATTTGATATTCCTCTGTTGAGAATTCTCTGTTTAGTTCCAAGCCCCCTTTCTCAATTGGGTTATTATAGGCAGATTTGGGCTAAGGGGTCCCGTTCAAACTAAGGCACCATCCAAGGACAATACTGGTGGTAAACTTTAAACCACTACCCAGATCTAGCCAATGGGCAGAACAGTCTCCACACTTGAGTGGAGAGTGGGATATGACTTTCTCACGTACTCTGGTGCCTCATATTTGACCATGTCCTCTGGAGTGGGAGACCTGGTGGCACTCAGAGGAGGACAGCAGGTTATCAAGAAGACACTTGATACCCTATGAGCATATACAGGGGGAGGTAATCCCCCTCAGGAACAGTCATAGGGGAGGGGAATAAGGGGAAACTGGGAGAGAGGGAAGAATGGGAGGATACAAGGGATTGGATAACCATTGAGATGTAACAAGAATAAATTAATAATAATAAAAAAAGAAAAAAAAATAGGAGAAATAAAACCTTGCCCATATAAAAACAGATAAAAAATTATCATTACTTAGTATAGAATGCTTCAAGGAATACTTCAATGGAAGAGGAGGAGAATAATACCAAAAATGTCATAAGAAATGCAGACTGTAAAAATAAAAACAGGTTAATTAATAACAAGTAAACTATAATAGGAAGCCATATGGGGAGAGATAACTAACATTTCAAACTTTTGAAGAAAACATAACATAGAAACCCACTAGTGTAGAAAATTCCTAAAACAAATATATAATAAAAGGATTTTAAATGGGGTTTCCCTATACTGAATATTTTTGGTAAGAGTATGTATAAGAGACAACAGAGATGTTGCACATATGAACT
Source organism: Acomys percivali (assembly GCA_907169655.1). Lineage (NCBI taxonomy): Eukaryota > Metazoa > Chordata > Mammalia > Rodentia > Muridae > Acomys > Acomys percivali. The sequence goes on from CAJRSG010008806.1 coordinate 133,912, forward strand.
CAAAGAAGCTGTGGTTACATGCATAATGTCTGCTCAAGATCAAGCCAGTCTCCTAGTTTAGCTGAAGGTGATGATTATTAAGTTCTGTCATTAACTGAGGAACTATTGGAAATGAGTGTATACTGTGGGAGGGAGTCATTTTTATTTAGGGATATGGCCTCTGAAAGGCTAACCATGCTCCCAGAAAATGGTCATACATACATGTATACATCTACAACACTAGATGTACTCAGTGGGTTGAAAGACAGATCACATGAAGGTGGGAGAAAGATGCAGTAGGGGGGTTAGAAAAAATTAGAGAGCATGGATTTGATCAAAACATATATGCATATATAAAATTATCAAATAGTATAAGGTCAAGCTTACACTTAAAAATAACAACAAACAGAATGAAACAATTTAGGAAAAGAATTTAAAACCTACATTAAAATACTACTTTGCTTAAAATCATTTTGTCATTTTCCTTTTCATACACAAAATGTTTTCTTTGAATATTTCACATACATACATTATTCATATCTACTTCCTGCTTTTTTGTCTCTCAATTTTTATGAATTCCATGGCTGGGATCTTAGCTCATCCACACATTTTGCATTTTATTTTCTCAGATCTTCTGACTTATTCTCACTTTTTGGTGATTGTTTGAGGCATTATTATTTTCATGTACTCTTTAATCTATAGCTCTGTATATGTAAAGTGTGTAGCATTTTATTTCATAGGGGTTCACTTTTGAGAACTCCTGAGAGAATCCTTTCTTCTGGCTAGTAATCCTAGAAGATGCAATGCAGGCTTTTAGAAAGAAAGAGACATCAGATGTCATCCTCAGCTGTGGAGTTCTAGAACATGGATGTTTCAGGCAAGCTATGCCTATTGGTGTGATCATGCCCTAAGTATTTGGAGGGTAATCAATCACTACCAGATTGTATTTGAATCATGTGCTATAGGAGGTATTACATACTTGGTAATGTAAAGTTGGTCAAATTTCTATAGCTGGTGAGGTCACAGGCGTTTAGAGAGAAACTGCTATGATTCTTCTAAATGAACAAAATATCAAACTGCTTTTTAAATATTCATATGTATATATCTCAACTATTTTCAGGGTTTGACAGATATGCTTCTTTTCACAGTGTGTGGGGTCAATGCAGACATCTTCAGTTAAGTGCTGAGAATGAGTAAATGTTCAATGCTCATACTAAATGAAACATCTATATCAACCCTTCAGAGATCAAGAATTATCTAAAAATAGTGGACAATATAGAAAGTAATAGCTTGGGGATTGGTAGGTGTGCCATGAAGCAGTGTCTAATAGATGTGATATGGCCATGCTAATCCTAAACAAGCAGGTTGTAGATACCTGCACAACACTGACACAAGATTTATTCTTCAATATTCCGTGATGAATAGCAGAAGGACTCATAAGTTTCTACCCATTCTGAATTTAACAGCTCTTGGTAAAGATATCTGCATGTGTGCAGCCACCAGTACATTTCCAATGGCTTAGTTATAACTTTCTATCCATTTCATATGAGCAACCATAATTAAACTCATACGTCAGTAAAAAAGATATAAATATAGGAGAAGCTACTTGAAAAGAAGAAGAGACAATTATATTGTTAATATGATCATAATAAACTATGAACATATATGAAATAGTTAAAATTAGTAAAAATAATGCAAAAGTTCTTATAGGAAATAAACATATTTTTTTAATATTGTTATATATGATGTTTTTCATTATAGAAAAATTTTATAATGTTTCCCAAAACAGTGAATATTTTCCTGACGGATTGATTTTTTAAAAAACTTCCTGTGATTGAAAGGAGTTTGGTTAAGGTCTGCACAGAGGTGTTGTGCTCTATCAGTCATAAAACTGTGTCTTTATCAGAAAAGATGTATACTAAAGCATTAGCAAACATAGCCTTAGTGCAATTTTTAAAAAAATAAAACATAAGTTTGGATGGGCATAAAGCATTATTAATGCTGTTATAAGTTTGAATGAACAGAAAAGTAAGTCTTAGAATCTCATGAGAATAGGCATTTTCTAAAACCCTTGGGGACATAGAATCATTCTCACTAATTCACAATGTTTCAGAGAAACTCCTTTAAATTTTGGATGGTTCATTTATTTTTACTCAAACAGCTATGTGAACACAACACTTGAAAAGAAGATGTCATATTCTCCACTCTCAATGATAGAGCTTCTTTCCTGTTGTCCTTTTGATGTGGAAGGAAGCGATGTGAACAAATGAATCTTTGTCAAGACTGATGGTCACTATACTATAGAGAATAAGAGACACAGATCTTTAGAGTTTTTATAGTACTGACATATGGTGAGACTCACAGGGCACACCATTGTATTTTCTGAAATGAGTCTAAGTTGTGATATTGATTTAATATTTAAATTTAAAGGAAAACTTTAGTTGATGTTTAGTTTTAAATAATTTGATAATAACAAGGTATGTGTTACAAATGAAGTATATCATATTTACTGTTCCCTTCTAGATTATATATTATTTTTAAATTCCTAAGAATGAACATTTAATTTTTATCACTTAACAAATTATTAAAATCCTTCACCTTTCACATTTTACTGTTTTATTTGTACAGCATAAATAGTTACTTGTAAGATTCTTATCTTCATATTATACCCCTTATAAATGTTTTAAATGTTTCTTACTTTTTGATACTTTTGACAGCACAGTACTTTAAAATAAGATTTCTTCATCTCATTTTTTTTTTTCAGAGTGCACTTTGGGAACTGTAATACTCTTTCAAAATTATAAATAGGATTCTGAAATAATTTCTAATATTTTAAAAAAGTATTAAATAAGTAATTTTTTCATTTTAATCACAATACTTTTTATTTGAATAATTAAATATTTCATCCCAAAGGGCTATGTAGGCACTGCTAAAATAATGTTGGTATCAATAGTCACAAGTTATTCTTGAATTATGGTTTTTAGAATATGGTTTAAAACTGAATTTAGCTGCACGTGATGACACAAGATTGCAACACTATGACTGAGAGAGCTGGAGGCTGGGGGCTCAGAAGCTAAAAGTCATTCTAAGTTAGGATGATGTTCTTTCAAACTGGCTACAACAGACGTTTTCAAAGACCAGGAAGCCTGATATCTGTCTGGTAGTTTCTCAGTCACATAGCTGTTTATAAGCAAAACTGCTTTGTTAATCATTTTCAAGATATATTTATTGTTTGAAAATTTCATGTATACAATGTACTGTGTTCATATACACTCCCATCCTATTACTCCTGGGTCTTCCCATAGCTGAGTGAAAATAATGTTGAAACATTTTCTTAACATTGTATCCATTCTCATTTTAGATGAACACAAATAAGGCAGAAGCTTTCATGTTATGGCTTATTGACTTTCACTTGACATTGCCACAATACTTTAATGAGTTTACTTGGCAAGACCATGAAATAAATAAGAAAATATTGGTCTTAACTAAAATTTTACGTGTATTTAGTTTATTTTTCAACTATTAGTCATTTTATCTTATAGGAATTTATTTAGGCTACAGCTTCTATTTAGGTTTATCATCTCCTCAATAATATAAAATCATAACTCTTGTGATCATAAACCATAGTGACTGCCCTATCCTGTCCATTATTGACTTCATAAAATAATTCAGAAAATTGTTTTCTGGAAATTGACAGCATCAGTTCAAACAGAACGAACAGGCATTTTAAGTAAGCCCAGAAGATTAAGCTAATGTTTACTTAATTTTTAAGTTAACATCGTCCTTGTTCCCTTGGAATTTTCCACTCAGTTTTTCTGTTTTGTTTTTGATTTGTTGTAGAAGATGGGTGTTAAAATATGAATATCTGTGAGCGAGGACACGATATTTAGAATTTCATTTCACCATTGATTAAGAACATTGGTCCATGCTATGCATTGAAAGTACCATATTATACTACAACCAATAAAACCAAGAATTTTACCGGGTGAATTAATACAAAGGAAAAATAAACTTATCAGTTTTGGTTATGTAAAAGCAAGAACTTGATAAAAAATAATCTTCCCTGTTTTGCATCATTGTCTGAGATCCCTTTTCCCTTGACACGCAATATCTCCTCCAATATTTTTGTTTCCACCATTTTTATATGATTATTATGAAAGAATTTTGAATGTCCTCAGGCTTATTAAATTTTAGGAACTTCAGGTAATCAGACCCATTCTATAGAAAAAGGGAAAGGTCTATATGTAAGAAAAGAATCTCAAGAATATGGAGCAGTTTCTCTTTTATTTCCATGTATTATCATTGTAAGAAATGCTAAGTTTTATTCTAATATTTCATGCATAGGCACAATACCCTGTGATTTCATTGTTGACTGCAGTTCTTTACCCATCCTGATTCTGCACAGAATGACAAATGGTAAATTATATGGTGACCATCATAGTCTACCTTAAAGGATTACTACCTGATCCAGTGGCACAGTGATTTTGTAAGATGTTTTGTTTGTTTGTTTGTTGCTGTAGCTTATTTATGTTTGGAAATAGAATTTATATTATAGATATTGTTAAAGAACTGACTTAGGAACATCATGGGTGTCTCAAAGTATACCTCTCCTCCTCAATTGCAATTTTATCTGCTCTCTGTTAAAGCCAGTCATTAAAATAATCAAGGTTTTCTTCTCTGTATAAGTACATTAATACTTTATTCACAGATACGTAATAACACATACATATATAAATGTGTGTATTCATGTATACAGCTATTCACACAGAAAATATGTTTAGTGAAAATATTTTAACTATATTCAGAAGAAGATAAAATACCTTTTAAACTGTGGTTTCCTGAGGAAATTGAGCTCAAGATCTGTAATATTTGACTAGATGACCCACATGAAGTAGCTAGATTTACCAGTGAGTTGGTTACTCCTAGGGTTATAAGAGCAATGCCAGAAGTAGTATTTTAAGATTGTTGACAATCACAATCAATAACTAATTTCTACTCTTCAGGTGTACTTTTCACTAATATTCATACAGGCAATTGATTCATCATCTTTTGATTCTCCATCCTTTACCTTGTTGCTTTTATTAAAATCCCTGATTCACACATGGACAAGGGAATAAAATGCAGTACATTTATAGGTAGAGGGAAACTGTATAAAGGTCACCTCTTCACTGAATTCTCACCTTAAAAAATTTTCACTCTGCCTTGTTGATCCTCAGGAAAAGTCATGGATGGTGCAGCTGTAGGCTCTTGAAATCCAAGTTTAAACATCTCATTTCTTTTGAACTTCAGTTTTTAGTTAATAGTTTTGTACTTGTTACATATTGTTGACTAGGAGACTAATACCTGTACAGTTGCATTTTTCACTCTATTTAGTTATCATGACAGCAGCATCATTTTAATAAAGCTCTGGTAACACTGTAAGTTGAATTAAAATGAATTTTCAACAACTTAATTCATTAGCATCATGCTATTGGTAGTTACTGTTGTACAGAACTTTCTGTGTTATTAATATCAAATTACTTGATTTGAATTCTAATGCACTTCATGCTTTGAAACAAAATTTAAAATGTTGCCATGGTTTCCGAGGTATGCTTTATCTCTTCTATCGCTAGATGAAATTCCAACTCATTACTATAGATAACTCAACCCTGCCTTGTTCTATGTGGATGGTAGACATGACTAAGAAAGTGTAGTTTTGTTTTATTATCAAGGTATGGTTTCCAACTGCCTTTCAATATTTTGCTACAAGAAAACATTTAGAGACTGATAAAAACTGAAAATTGAAATACATGTTTTCTTCGTAACACAAATAGATGTTATTCCCAAATATTAAAAATTATGGCTATTTTAAATAACTCAATAATTTTAACTTCTTTTCTATGTGAAATCTAATAATATTTTCAAAAATACAGTTTTTAATAGCAGTAAAATGCATCAAGATAATATTTTCATATTGTTGATGCTAATGCTATAAATTTATGATATATTTTTCTTATAATTGCAGAATTTCATAAATACACTATTCTTTCAAGTCCTCTGGAAAGCATGCATAACCAGAGCTTTGTTAATGAGTTCATACTCCTGGGGCTTTCACAAAACCCCCAAATAGAGAAAATATCATTTGTTATATTTTTATTGGTCTATCTTGCAACTCTTGTGGGCAACATGATGATTGTGGTGACCATTGTCTACAGTCCTGCCCTGTTGGGCTGTCCCATGTACTTCTTCTTGGCATTCTTATCCTTCCTGGATGCATGTGTCTCTTCTGTTGTCACACCAAAGATGATCATAGACTTGGTTTATGAAAGGAAGACCATCTCGTTTGACTGTTGTATGACACAGGTCTTCGCTGTGCACTTTCTTACTGCAGTGGAGGTGATTGTCCTGGCAGCCATGGCCTATGACCGCTATGTGGCCATTTGCAAGCCCTTACACTACTCTTTCATCATGAACCGGAGGCTCTGTGGCACTCTGATAGGAGTAGCCTGGGCTGGAGGATTCTTGCATTCTATCATACAAATTGCCTTCACTTTGCAATTGCCCTTCTGTGGACCCAATATCATTGATCATTTCATATGTGACTTGTTTCCATTGTTGAAGCTTGCCTGCACTGACACACACATTTTCATACTTTTGGTGTTTGCCAACAGTGGTTCTATCTGCATAATTATATTCTCCTTTTTGCTTGTTTCCTATGGTGTCATTTTGTTCTCTCTGAGAGCTCATAGCTCTGAGGGGCGACGTAAGGCTCTGTCCACCTGTGGATCACATATTACTGTTGTAGTTTTTTTTCTTTGTTCCTTGTATATTAATATATGCCCGACCTACATCTGCATTTTCATTTGAGAAAAATGTGTTTGTGTTTACAGATGTCCTGACACCGTTGCTCAATCCTATGGTTTATACTTTCAGGAATAAGGAAATGATAAATGCCATTAGGAAAATGTGGAAGAGACTGATATTGGTTCCTGATAAATATTAAAACATTGTACTTATAGGACTGAGGAACAGACTTAGTGGGCAGAAGTACTTGCTATGTAAGAATAAGGACTGAGACCTACAAGTAGAACATTACGATAGGCAGATTTGGGTCATGGGATCCCACTCAAACCAAGGCATTAGCCAAGGACAATACAGGTGGTAAAATTTAAACCCCTACCCAGATCTAGCCAATGGACAGGACAGTCTCCACACTTGAGTGGAGAGAGGGATTTGACTTTCTCAAGTACTCTGGTGCCTCACATTTGACTATGTCCCCTGGAGGGGGAGACCTAATGGCACTCAGAGGAAGGACAGCAGGTCACTGAGAAGAGACTTGATACCCTATGAGCATATACAGAGGGAGGTAATCCCTCTCAGGAACAGTCATAGGGGAGGGGAATAAGGGGAAAATGGGAGGATACAAGAGATGGGATAACCATTGAGATGTAACAAGAATAAATTAATAAAAATAAAAATAAACTGAAAAAAAACCAAAAACAAAACAACAACAACAACAAAAAACACTACAAGTGCTGTGGTAATTAAAGGGAAAAAAAAAAAGAATAAGGACTGTTTGGATACCACTCTTCTCCAAAGCCAACATAGTAGGTCGTTTTTAGCCCACTGTGGGTGAATCAGAATCAGGCATACCCGAGCCATAAACTGGACAACTAATCTATGAATAATATAGGTAGCTCAAGACCCAGTCCCAGATCTTTTCTCAAGTAAATGAGATAGGGAAGGTAGACAAGGATATTCAATGCCTCCTCAGGGCTCTGCTCTCATGTGCGTGAGTAGCAGCAATTCCTTCACGTTCACATACATCTCACACACACACACACACACACACACACACACACACACACACACACACGTCTATACAAACAAATCTGATAATTATACTTAGGTAACTTAATGTAAACAATGATGAAAAACCGTATTTACAATAAAAGCCCTTCATGATTATTCCTTTTAGAGAAGTACATGAAACAATTCTATAGATAATGCATTAACATTGTATGTGAGAAATCCATTTGTGAGATGACATTTTCACTGTGAATTGAATAGTTGGATTGCGATATAAAAGTTAAAATCAGTTTCAATGAGCGGTTAAAATTGGCATTCAGAAAAGATGCTATAAAACTTCACATTAAATTTTTTTGTTTCAGTATTGAATATATGTTATACACTTATCCATGAATAGATGTTTGGAGTAAAAATATTCAGCAGTATAACCTTTTTCACAACTCATGAGTTGCATATATTTGGGGATCTGATTATTTTGGTGTGGGATATTTTTATTTATTGAAAATATTTTTAAACAATAAAGTATTAAAAATAATAGAAAAATAATGTAAGTTGAGTTCTATATTATCATAAATCTGAGGAAATATTGACCTAAATTTAGCTATCAGAATGTTCATTAAAAACTGGTTGATGAGTCCAAGTGGATTAAAGACCTCAACATAAAACCAGAGACACTAAATCAGTTAGAAGAAAAAGTGGAGAGGAGCCTGAAATACATTGGCACAGGGGACAACTTCTTGAACAGAACACCAACAGCCAAGGCCTTAATGTCAACTATTAATAAATGGGACCTCATGAGGCTGAGAAGCTTCTGTAAGGCTGGAGACACTGTCAAGAGAACAAAGCGACAGCCTACAGACTGGGAAAAGATCTTCACCAACCCTACATCTGACAAAGGTCTAATATCCAAAATATATAAAGAACTCAAGAAATTAAACACCACCAAACCAAATAACCCAATTGAGAAATGGGGCTCAGAACTAAACAGAGAATTCTCAACAGAGGAATATCAAATGGCTGAGAAACACTTAAAGAAATGCTCGTCCTCGTTAGTCATCAGGGAAATGCAAATCAAAACAACTCTGAGATTCCATCTTACACCCATCAGAATGGCTAAGATCAAAAATTCAAGTGACACCACATGCTGGTGAAGATGTGGAAAAAAAGGAATACTCCTCCATTGCTAGTGGGAATGCAAACTACTACAACCACTTTGGAAATCTATCTGGCGCTATCTTAGAAAACTGGGAACAGGGATTCCTCAAGACCCAGCTCTTCCACTCCTTGGAATATACCCAGAAGATGCACCAGCACACAACAAGGACATATGCTTAACCATGTTCATAGCAGCCTTATTCATAATAGCCAGACCATGGAAACAGCCTAAGTGTACCACAGTAGAAGAATGGATAAAGATGTGGTATATTTACACTATGGAATACTACTCAGCTATTAAAAACAAGAAATTTCCAAAATTTGTTGACAAATGGATTGAACCAGAAATGATCATAATGAGTGAGTTAACACAGAAGCAGAAAGATTCAAATAGTATATGCTCACTATGACAGGCAGATCTGGCCCCAGGGGTTCTGCTCAAACTATGGCACCAACCAAGGACAATACTACTACCCAGATCTAGCCAAGGGACAGAACATTCTACACAGTTAAGTGGAGAGTGGGGACTGACTTTTACATGAACGCTGGTGCCCCATATTTGACCATGCCCCTTTGATGTGGAGGCCCGGTGGCACTCAGAGGAAGGATACAGACTACCAAGAAGAGACTTTATAGGGGAGGGGAATAGGGTGAAAGCAGGAGGGAGGGAGAAATGGGAGGATACATGGGATGGGATAACAATTGAGATGTAATATGAGTGAGTTAATAAAAAATTATAATGCAAAAAAAAACTGCTTGGTGAAATAAATGTCTTTAAATTGGGAGAAAAATATATTAAAAATATTCCAAGGGAATTTCTCTCTCTCTCTCTCTCTCTCTCTCTCTCTCTCTCTCTCTCTCTCTCTCTCTCTCTCTCTCTCTCGATATATATATATATATATATATATATATCTTAGTGACTTGAAATTTCATAAACTGGAAATATATAGAGGATTATTTTTTAGATTCAATATGTGAAGACAGGGCTTAGTTTTCACACAGGGTTTCACTCTATATCCCTGGCTAACTATGTAGACCCAACTGGGTTCATAGTCTCGGGGATCTGTCTCTGTTTATAGAGTGCAGGGATTAAAGTTGTGCATAAATGTGCCTACAGGAGATGGGGTTTTAAATCATAACATTCTGTGGGATGTTAGATTTAGGAGGGCTAGCTGTCACCTCAAACACTATTGCTCATAACACTTGATTGCAAGTACCTCTGTCTCTTTTTAATTTTTTGTTTTGATTTTTAACATTTATACTAATTTTAAAACTGTTTAAAACTATACCTAATACTCTTTATCAATGCATTTTCACACATTGATGTTGGCTAGTTATTCTATTCTGTTCTTAACGGAAACAAATATTCAAAAACTACACAAAGCAGGTAGAAAAAGGACAAGAATGGTTTGAAATGATAGTCATGGATACAGAAATGTTAGCATCTGGTTGCTGACCATTACTTAGTAAATATTACCTGGTGCTGAGTATAATGCATGCCATGTTATTATTTTGTATTGGAACACAGGAATAAAATTTAAGTTAAAAGAAAATAAGGCTTGTGTCTTGTATACATTCCTTCTAGAAATCATGTTTCTGAGAACTAGTATTTCCAAGTTATGTTGTTATTGCTGCTGTTTTATGAATCATGTAAGGTCTACATTTCCAGTGCTTTGTTAATAAAATAAAAGAAGATGTGTGTAAAAACTGTTAAATGTGCCAAAGTGTTTAATATGTTCCTTCTCTGAGTAGGGTCTAGTGTGAAAGTGCAAGTTTTCCCTCAAGATGTGGACTCAATGCTTTGTCCCCTCATGTTAAACATGCTTTAATATCATCTCCCCAAAACATGGAAAGAGAAAAATTTTCCATTCTATAGTATCTTTATTTTTTGGTTTAGAAATATGACTAAAGCCTGATGTACTGATTTGTGTCTTTAATTCTACTACTCAGAATGTTAAGTGAAACTGATGCAAGTCCAGGCTAGCATGGTTTATAGAGTGAAGAATTTCTCAAAAGTCAAAAGCATTATGCATTCTTGAAAACAAAGTCCTTAAAGGGAGAAAAACTTTAAGCAGTCCCACTAAATCCAGAAATAAAACTAGAGTGTCTACCCTCTCTATTACTGTTCAATATAGTAAGGCAACTCAAGTAAATACTGTAATAGTTAGTGTCAACAGTTAACTTGATGGTATATGGAACCATCAAGTTAATAAGCCCATTGATGTACATGTAAGGAATTTTTTATTAGGTTAGCCTCTGAGTATGCCTGTGAGGATTTATCTCTATTAGATTTATCTTGATTTGTTGACATGGAAGAGTCACCTGAGCTTGGGTATAAGAAAGTATATTCATTATTATGCTTCTGGATTGTGAGTTCAATATTATCTGCTACTTTCAGCTCTTGTTGTTAAGATGCACAATTACGGTGCATTTACTATTGAATGATGAGCCATGTAAAACATTTCCTTAATTAGGTTATAGTCATCTGGAATTCTGATGCAGAAGAAGAAATAGAAAAGGTGACAGATACAGAAAATTGGTATAAAGAGTGTGGCTTTTGCTTTGATAAACATAACCATGTGCTCTTTTAGGCATTTGGAATTGATTTTGAGTTGAATGTAGAAGACTAGTATATTAGACCAAAAAACCCCTAGCACTTCTGAGGTAGTATTTAATAGGACCGTTCTGATGTGATCTCAGAAGGAAAGAATTCTGAAAGAAGCATGGGCTGGAATGGCTAATGTTAGGAGGTTTCAGCCGTGTAGACGGATTCTATCAGGAGCTATATTAGCAACCATTCATGTGATATATTTTTCCAGAATTGGGCTTTATATTTACCATTGCATTAGTCATTAGTGTGGCCCAGAGTTAAGGTGGGTCTTCCTATGTCAAATGATTTAATTAAGGAAAATTCCTCACAGGTGTACCCAGATGCTTCATTTTTACTTAATTTCAGATGCAGTCAAATTGACAATCAGGAATAGCTATCACAATCATCTTCTGAGAACAATAATACCCTAGGACTTAAAAATAATTGACTAATTTACTGGACAGAGAATCTTTCAGGACAGAAGTATATTCAGTCAATGACATGAACAAATTAAAAATTTTTATATTTATTTATATTATTATGTGTATGAATGTTTTGTCTGCTTGTATGCACATATGCACTGAAGTCAGAGGAATGTGTTAAGTACCTTGGAACTAGAATTTCAAATGGTTGTCCCATAGTTATTGTTGGCTGTCAACTTGATTCCATGTATAATTAAATTCTAAGAAGCTGATCTGTGATTTATCTCATAATCACATTCATTTTTGTTGAGTATTCAGTATTGTCATGTGAGTCAGTTCAGTTTTATAGTTTGATAAGTCTAATGAAGTATAAGAGATTTAACCTATTAGAATGCTTTCCATTCACACTATGTTTCATAAAAATTTCATTGAAAAAATATTTACTTAAAGTATGTCAAGCTATTCCATGTGAGATGAAGTCTCTATGGAGCACTGTGAGACATCATGCTCTACAGAAGCAAACAATACAGCATAATTAGAAACCAACCAACATGCCTTGCTATCTTTTAATTTTTATTTAAGTTTATTACTCTTAGCACATAGGCAGCCCCAGTAGCCTGCCCCTAAGGACCTAGTAACCTCTGACATCTTCACCTCCCCATTAAAGGTGCAAACCAGATGTGTGCCCAATATCTGGTCTCTTTCAGTTTCTCTTTCTTGGCTTCTCTCTCTCTCTCCCTCTCTCTCTCTCTCTCTCTCTCTCTCTCTCTCTCTCTCTCTCTCTCTCTCTCTCTCT
>CAJRSG010008806.1:146651-161149 GCA_907169655.1 Acomys percivali
TCTCTCTGTCTCTCTCTGTCTCTCTCTGTCTCTCTCTGTCTCTCTCTCGGTTTCTCGCCCCCTCTCTATCTCTCTCTGCTCCTCTCTGTTATAGGCACCCTCTCCTTTTCTTCCCTCTTCCCACTTTCCTACAATAAATCTCCTTTCACACCAGATCTGTTGCATGATATATATATATATATAAACCTTTATGTTTAAAAAATAAGAAAATAAGATGACAGGCAACAGATATTACATGGAGGTTTATTATATGAGCATGAGGAAGAAGGAAGGAGTACCCCAGAAAGAGACAGAGGAAGAGAGGAGGAGGGAGAGAGGTGAGAAAGATGAGAGAGAATGGGGGGGGTGTGGAGTGGGGGGGCGGTAAGAGGGAGGGGCAAGGTGGAGCTGGCCTTTTATACACTGGGCAGGACCACACCCCCATGGCAGATAGGCAGGCTAAGCTAATCACATTTTATCTGTAAACAATGTCAATAAATAACTCAGATTGTTTAATAGACAATGGTTGTTATTGTTAAGATTCTGCTTCAGCCCGCCTATAGTGGAGTTTCTGTTGAGTCATGTGACTACCTCATTAAAACCTGATGAAAGACCAGATTATATATTGAAATGCTCATGCCCAGGTCTTAAGATCTAAGGTAGAGCTCAAGAATCACTCAGTTGGCAACACCTGGCCTCAAATGCTAACACAGTGATCCTAGCAATACATCTAAGAGAAATCAAATTCCAACAGATTCTTTTACATTTCAATTTTTGTTGATTTTAACTTTTTATTCTTAACTTTTTACATATGGCTGAAAACAATTACATTCAAGCAATTATCAATAGATATCATTAAACTTTATTTTACTTCAACTGTTTGACAGTGTCGTAAATTTATGTAATGAAGTTTAGTCAATTTCACACTATTCTCTACTTTCTTCCCCTTTTCCCTCCCAGTGAAATCCTTTTGACCACCCAATCTCCCTCTTCTCATATCTTTGTCTGTGACTCAATGAGCATAATCAGAGTTTCTTACCGGACAGTGGGTAGAAATTTATTACAGATACAAGGACAATTTATCAGTGACCACCTGATAGTCACTACCTGAAGAAACTGACATACTCCTCCAGTAACAGCAACCAAAAGTTGCTTAGGAAGATAGGGCCCCTAAGATGGATTAGGCAAAGGCTCAATCTTATGCAGATCTTCTGAGTGTTTAGGAAGTACTTTAAAGAGGAATCCACTTAACAAACCAAAAGTTGCCAGTTTTAGCTGCATTTCTTCACTTTTAGTGTGTGTGTGTGTGTGTGTGTGTGAGTGTGTGTGTGTGTGAGTGTGTGTGTGTGAGTGTGTGTGTGTGAATGTGTGTGTGTGAGTGTGTGTGTGTGAATGTGTGTGTGTATGTGAGTGTGTGTGTGTGTGAGTGTGTGTGTGTGTGTGAGTGTGTGTGTGTGATATTGTTTGTCTTAATATTTCATGTAGAGTCAAAGTAGACAAGCATGCCAAACACACAAGAAAGTGTTGATTTTTTTTTTTCAGCAGAAAGAATGTGAGAAATTAAGATTTGGCTTCAAAATATCTGAACAAAATAAGTGTATTTTATAGGAACAAGTGGATAGCAAAGCACTGAAGTGCTGGGTATTTTTCTGACTTCTCGTCTACCTATCATCTGTCTACCACATAGGAGGTCCTGATCCTACCCTCCTTCTTTAAATAGTAATTCTTATTGTGACGTAGATCATTTGTCCCTGAGAATTAGTTTGAGGAATGGATAGCTGGTGTAGCTTACCCAGTTACTTAATGGAACTATGCTTCCAACACTTAAAAGAAACTACAAAATAAAACCTTATTCTGGCTTCAATGTTGCAAACAGCACAAGTTAATTCTGTTCTGTCATATTTAAAACTTAAACATATTATTGTTTTAACACAATTTCAATGGGGACTCTGATAATTACGTATAAGGAAAAAGAAATCATAATATTCAGTAAAAGAATAATAAAGAAAACTGCTGATACTTACCCTGAGGAGGACAAATTTGAATAAATTTGTCAGGCCTGACTTCATGGCAGGTTTTAGATTCAGCTTCAGGCTAACCAGGCCTGAGTTTCCATTCCCCAGAAAATGAAACTGCAGTTCCTGGAAAATCCATAGGTCATGGGCAGCCAATCAGCTTCCAGGTCAGGTTGACCAGAAACTATGTCTATATCACTTCATGGCTTTGCTCTTCTCAGGAAAGAACACAGCTGGCCCAAACCAATCAAATTAAAGGTCAACTCCTGAGTAGAAGCCAAAACTCAATGACTCAACAAAATTCCCAGTAATTTGGTGGTGTCTCACATCTGCTTTCCTAGCTCTTAGAGAGCTGAAACAGGAGGATCATTGCCAGTCCAACATCAGCCTGAAAGTTCGAGACCAACTCATTACTATAGAGAGACTTGTCTCAAAAAAGCTAAGCACTCTTTTTGAGTGAGTTCTCTCAGTGAGCAAAGGTACTTACTACCAGGCCCAGTGACTGAGATTGATTCTTAGGATTCACATGGTGGACGGAAGTAATTAACTTCCACAGGCAATGCCTTCTGACAACCATCCTGAAAGCTGTAGCTTGAATGTGCTAAATAAATGAATATAATTTAAAAAATTAAGGAATCACAAAATAAACAATATAGTATTAAGTTAATAAAAGATATTAAAGCAAAAAATAAAGATATATTTAGAAATTACATAATTTAAAAAACACTAATATTTTATCTATTTTTTCCATATGCATTTAATTATTACTCGTGATAAAACAATGCATAGAGAACCATGTGACAATCATGAGTTCTATAAATGTTACATTCATAGTTATTTGGCTATTTGTATTTGTCAAACTTGAAGTAAACATCTTTCCTGTCTTGGGTCCAAATTTCTGGATGAAATTCAATATCTATCCTATCTCATCTCTATTAACTTAACTCCTTAATCTTGTTGTAAAAAAATCTTATCCCTAACCAACAAACTTGATTGTAGAACTAAACTATTTGTTCTTCAACACCCCTCAGAGACTTAAGAAGGAATAAGACTTAAATTCTTGAGTGAACCAGCAGTGTAGGTTAGCAGCTTCCAAAGTGAACAAAATGACTGAGACAGTTTGCTTCCTGAACAGTTACCCAACACTATGATGCTGGAACCTCATCTTCATCCTTCTGGCCCAGTGTCTCTGCCAGACTTAATTGCAAGGCAGGAACTATTAAGGACTTGCTTATGCTGTTTTGACAGAGTTTGGGCTTTGACTCTGCCTGCATCTAAGCTGCCCAATTTTAGGCAGAATTCTGTTTGTGGCAGGAACCGAGGGGGGTGATGGGGAGGGATTCAGGGATTCAATTACAATTGAGATGTAAAGAATTAAAACTGCAGAACAAACAGGTAACATAGCATATATTCCTAATCCCACTACATGGGAGTGGCTCTGAGACTGGCAGAGACATGAATGTCAATGCATAGAGAGGCTTCATTTTGGCCTCAGGTGTTGATCTGCATGGCCAAATTTTTTTTTGCAATGATAATATAAAGTAAGCTATTCTATGGAAATGAAATACGTGAAATATTTTTATTTAGAATTTGACTGCTAAATCTTGTACAACAATTATTTTCTATATATGAAACATAAAAAGTAACCATCTTACAGATCTAAAACAACTGTAAAAATGAATCATTAAGTGAAATGCAATATGCTTTCAAGGTTCTTTTAACTTGCTGGTATTGGTTTTATTACGTCTCTGTGGAGATGAAAAATTGTGCTAAATACATCAAAATCTTGAGCTTGGTGTTCCTAGTAAAGTTATTTCTGAAGATGCTTTTGGTTATTAGAGAATAGAGATGTTCATGAATGTTTCTCTAGAGAATCTGCACTCATGTCTGATTGGAATGCAATAGTTATAGGGAATGCAACAGTTATAGGACCCAAGAAAAGCTTATCCACACGTAGGCAGAGCTAATCATATTTTATCTGTCAAAATATCCAAGAAATACCTACTGTATTTTGTATGACACTTTTGGACCCACTTCATGAATTAAGTCAATGATACAAGATCATCAACTCTTTGAGTCTTGAGTGTTCTCACCTCTCTGTCTTTCTGGGTTTTGGTCTTTTATAATGACAATGTCACATAAATGCACAGTTTCACTTGGCATTATTTCAGTACATTTATTTCCTAATTTCAATACATTTTAAATTCAACAAGAGTTTAAAAAATTCATAGTGCTGCATGCAAACATTATAATAGGTAACTTATATACCAATATTCCATTTGAGTTGCAGAAGTATAAAGTTAACCAATATGGATTTTTGTATGTAATACTGATGTATTAGTTACTATCTAGTGCTTTGATAAAATATCATGACCAATGCAACTCATATAAGAAAGAGGTTATTTGGGGCATATGTATCAGAGGGTTAGAGCCCATGGTGAGGGAACACATGTAGCAAGCAGCAGGTAGCTGCTGCAACTGAGAGATTATATTAAACCACAAACATGAAGCAGAGAGGGCTAACTTAAACTGAACCCGTCTTCTGGAACGCCACATCTCTGGAAACAGCCACCACTAAAGGCCAAGTATTCAAATGCCAAACACTTAAGGGCACATCTCATTCAAACTACCATAAGTGAGTGGTCAGCTCATAATGCAAGGGTTAATCTCCAGTTAAAGATAGTTTTTCAGTCTACAATATTGATGATTTCCCTACAGAATGGTGTCTTCTTTTTCTGTATAATGAACAAATCATGAAGTACCTGTTGAAGTAAATATTGACTTCTTTGTTCCGTACATTAAAGTTTGTAAGTACAAAGCTTTACATTTTATCAGAGACCACCCTGAATCTTTTCCACATTTTCCTAATGGCATTTTTCATTTCCTTATTTCTAAAAGTGTAAATTATAGGATTGAGCAATGGAGTCATGATGGCATCAAACACAGCCACCTTTTTCTCAAAGGAGGATGCAGATGTAGATCGTGCGTATATAAATATGCATGGAACGAAGAATGAAACCACAACAGCAATGTGTGAGCCACAAGTGGAGAGAGCTTTCCATCGCCCTTCAGAACTGTGTCTTCTTAGAGAGAATAAAATGGCAGCATAGGAGATAATCAACATAGAGAATATTATGATGCAGATAGACCCACTGTTGGCAAACACTAGAAGTCCGTAAACGTAAGTGTTAGTGCACGCCAACTCCAGTAATGGGAACAAGTCACACATGAAGTGATCAATGACATTGGGTCCACAGAAGGGCAGCTGCAAAGTGAAGATAATTTGTATGATAGAATGCAGGAATCCCCCTGTCCATGCTACCCCCACCAGAGTGCCACAAAGCCTCCAGTTCATTATGGAAGAGTAGTGTAAGGGCTTGCAAATAGCTACATATCGGTCATAGGCCATGGCTATTAGGACAATCACTTCCACTGCAGCAAAGAAGTGTTCAGCAAAGATCTGTGTCATGCAGCCTTCAAAGGAGATGGTTTTGCTGTCATCCAGGGAGTCAGCAATCATCTTTGGTGTAATGACTGAAGTAATGCATGCATCCAGGAAGGACAAAAATGCCAAGAAGAAGTACATGGGTGATCCAAGTAGTGCAGGAGTGCAGAGGATAGTCACTGCAATTATTATGTTGCCTCCAATGGTTGCAATGTAGACAAACAAAAATACAACAAATACTATTTTCTGAATGTTTGCATTCTGTGAAAGTCCCAGGAGAATGAACTCAGTTACAATTGTCTGGTTTGGCATGATTATCTAGACAAGTTTAATATAATTTTTATTTATATATGTATTTAGTTATTTTTGTATGTATATGGATGCTTCTGTACCTTGTGGTGTGTGTGTGTGTTTGTGTGTGTATGTGTCTGTGTGTGTGTGTGTCTGTGTGTGTGTGTGTCTGTGTGTGTGTGTGTCTGTGGGTGTGTGTGCACGTGCAGGTCCTATAGTCTTGTGTAGAGGCCACAGAACAATTAGCAGAATTAATTTATTTCTCTACTGTGTGGGTTCTGGTCTTTGAACTTAGTCTTGACAGAAGAAACTTTAGCACTGAGCCTTTTCTCTAGTCAAAACTGTTGTCATTTAAATCTGTAATTATGAGAAAAAGTTGTTTATGAGAAAAACAAGCTTACAGTACTTTTAACAGGTCTATGCACTGATATGCAAACTTACATTGTTTAATTTTATTGATGTTTAGAAAATTATAGTTTTTTGAAAGGATCAGTTGATTATCAGGTACAACTGTGATGGAGAGAAATTACCAAATATTCTAAATAGTCTCATCTTTATTATAAGTGTTGAAAATAACCTTCTTGGTGTAAAGACAGAAACAGCTCATCTTTCAAGTGTCAGATTTTCTCATTCTCCAGTGGTTTTCTCGTGTGAAATTTTAGAAGACATCTTAAAACTATATTCTACTTATGGACAGAAACCTCATAATTGATTAATTATGTCTGACAGATCCTATCCAAACACTCCACTGTACCAATTGAGGAAGTGGTAAGATGTAGTTTAGAATGCACATGGAAACTTTGGATGCATTTCAAATTTTCTTTGATGTTTGGAATGAATTAAAACTTATATTTGATTAATTCATAGTTTAGCACACAGAAATGTCTTTAGGAAGTATCTAATTTTATACACAGTGAACAATTTAAAAGAGTTCGATGTTAATTTTAATTCAGCATTTTAAAATGTGACCATACCTTAACACAAGTGATGTCTGTTATTATGATAACTGACATAGTTCAAAGATAGCTATTCCTAATTAAAATGCAAAAGGAAGTCATGACGTTGGAAGGATGATGGGATGGTGTTGTCTGTGGGAATCTGAAGTGAGAAAAGGTAGATTTGATCAAGATTCATTTTGTACATGTGTCAAATTAAACATAAAAATTTAAGGCAATGGCCAAGTACTTCTGTGTAAATTGGCTACATCCAACTAGACATATGTTGGAGAAACACAGCAAGTGCACTATAATATAGAGTCTTGACCTTTGAAAACTTTCTATAATACAGCACGATCCTTGGTTTTAGGAAATATAATTCTGTGACTTATACTGGTTTGGAATCTGTATGGGTTTAGTGTATGGGAGATATTTGTAAACAGCTTATCGGTTTAAGCTTATGGAAGACAAATTTGAAAATGTTAAAATGCTGCTCCTCACAACATGCCTTTACAATTCTAGTCACAATTTATTCTTTTGAAAGGCCAACTTCCTTATTTACTGAAATTCTTTCGTGAATTATCCAGATAAACAGACTAGCCCTTGAGCTCATTTTTTCTCAAAAATGTAAAGCTTGCAAAATATTCACTTCCGTTTTTGCATATGAAATGCGTGTGTCTATACATTAAAATTTTGGTACATGAATAGTACATGTGCATAGATATGTTTTTTCTTAAAATCTGTGCATAAAATAGTAATGTATTTTTACTAAAAGAAAAAAATAAGTCAATTTTAATGACTGCCCTTTAGACTATATAAAAATATTTTAGATGTTTATGAAAGTATGAAAAAAGTATTGTTTAATACTTTAAAACAATCATTTCCATGTTCTTAAATATGTTCCTCACCAATATTTATAATATAAACTCAGTATCTATTAAAATACTATAGATAAAGAAAAAGCAGCTTAAAAATCTTATATGTATCATCATCTTTCTAAAATAAGTATGAATGTACTATTCTTATCTAAATGTAGTATGACAGTATCAGTGAAACCAAATGGCTAACATATTGGAATTTATTTCCTACTACTTCTGTTAATCTTAAATTGAATAAATAAAATATTAAGTTAAAAACTAAATTATTACGTCTACTATCAGAAAAACAGAAGAATCTTTATATATGATAGCAATTTGTCATTGACAAACTACTTCACACCAAAAGTTTTGGTCCATAATAAAAACACGGACAATAGTATTCTTTTCAAGATGATACTAAGATGATGTCTCCTGTGGCTCAGGCTGGTCATGAGTTTGAACTCACCATGCTCTAAGGTTGGCCATGGACTTCTGATCTTGCTGTTCCTCCCTCTCAAGTGCTGTGATTACAAGCTTGTGCCATCACACCCAAACAAAAAAAAAAACAAAACACAGTTTCTATTGACATATTATATAAACCAAGATACAATGAAACATATAAAGATTTATGTCGTAATTACAGGACAGTGCACACACACAGAGAGATAAAATTGAAGTAATCATAAGAGTAAATGTGTGTTTTTAAAATTACAATTTAGAAGTTATATCAATTACAATAAAATCAGTTCATCCCAGTAATAGTTTTAGGCAATATATAGTAAATGATTATAGAGTTATAACATACATATATTTTTGTATTAGTATTTCTAGTCCTAAATTTTATTAGAAAAGGAAGAGATGAGGAAATTTGGCAGTAATATGATGTGGTACCAAAAAATATCAAAAGTATCTAAAATTTTCAAAAAATGGGGAATTTTTATAAATATGAATGTTACAAATTACCACCACATGATACTCCAAATGAAACACTAGGAATCTGAAGTCATCAGAGATAGCATTTTAATGCTGTGTTAAATGAGTAAAACAGTAAAATTTGAAAACAAATATTTATTTATAGATATTTTACATATACAATCCAGACAAGAACACACAAAATAAACTTTAGCAGAAATATCTATCTTGGTACTGTTATTGAGGTACTACAGAAATTTTAGAGCTGTACCTACCTTTGCTCAAGAGTCCTGAACATAATTGCTTTTTAAATTGTGAGGTTTACATAAAATTCAAATCTATCAAAGGGACAAATCACAGTTTGTCCTTAGATGTAGTAAATTTTAAGGAGTGGAGATGCAGCTCTTTTTGTAGAGGGCTCACCTGCCATTAGTAATTCTCTGGATCTGATCCCCAACACCATATAAACTGGGTATAGTTGGATACACCTCATGTACCTGCAATCTCAACACTATGGGCATGAAAAAGGGAAGGCAGAGATTCAGTGTCGTCCTTGGCTATATAAAGAGTTCAAGGGTAGCCTGGTGCGTATGAGACCCTGTTTAGAAAGACAAAAATAATTTAAACAAACCAATACTTAGATCAATAAATAAGCTATCAGGTATTTCAAACAAATAGTCATTACATATGAGAACAATAAATTAAAATCTTATTTGAAATTACCCTTTATGTTTAATTCTTTATATATATCATACTTTTGTGTAGGATTTTACCTTCCACAACAGATGGCTTTCTTTTGCATGTAGCTAAGCAAATCTCTTTCCATGACACTCTGGTAAATAGGTTCCTTTTGGTTATCAACTCTTTTCAACTGTCTTCAGTGTTGTTTTATTGATTTCTTAAAGATCTCTGCCTTACTCAAGTTATAAAATGTAGGAGAATGAACTTTTTTGCTTCCCCTTACTTTTTTCATTAGACGCCTGGATTTTTTTAATTGTTTTTGTTGTTGTTGCTATTTTAATAAGTCAGCTTTTTTTTTGAGAAAGAGAACAAGCTGTGACAATGACAACACGCACTAAAATTTTACAGAGACTCAACTACTTGATTTTTCCTGAAAAGTCCTGAAGTGGGAACTTAACTTAATAACAAGTCAGAACACTCCCCTCTCATCATTTATAAACCTCATTATTCTCCTTTGTGCTATGTGTCTATGTGCAGTTGTGAAAAAATCATATTTTATGTTTGCTATCAATTATTGATATTAGTGGTTCTCAACCTTTCTAATGCTTCAACCATTTAATATAGTTGCTCATATTATGGTGACCCTCAACCATAAAATTATTTTCATTGCTACTTCATAACTATAGCTTTGTTACAGTTATGAATTGAACTGTAAACATTTGTTTTGCAATGGTCTTAGGCAAACCTTATGAAAGGGTTATTTGACTCCCAGGGGTTCGCAACCCATAGGTTGAGAATCACTGATTTATAGTAAAGCAACAGTTCATACTATCATGTCCTAACAGCAATCAACAATAACAACCAAAATATTCAATTAAAAAACATCAGAATGGTTTGTAGACCAACATAGAAATAAGAATGTATTTAGAAAGAACGAATCAAGCACTATTGGAGAGACCACAGGCAAAGATGCATATGTCATTTTAATTGATTTGGTATCAATGTGAACATGAAGGACTGTGGATATATTTAAATTATTTAAATTCAAGACATAGCTACTTGGGAGAAAGAGATGAGGGAAGAAGTAATAAAGGAAGGGAAGAAGAGAGGAGAGGACAAAAGTCATAAGAGAATCCAGAGCTTTGCACACTCTATACCGTTATTTGGGGATCCTGCCACTCATTACATTTCAGGTGCTGGATCTGGGCTCCACATGCTCTATATTATTTGCATCTATATCCCAAGACCTTGTTATACTATCTCCAATGAAAGTGAGGAGTTTGAGCTCCGTAGCTTATGCAATTATCTGAAGAAAATGCAGCTATAAATGAAAAGTCTGAGAAAGCATTAACCATAGTACCCTGACCACAATATCCAAAATTTAGAACACTTTATCACAATTTAAAATCCTCTCTCAAAAGATAAAGTTGTGGCTTACAAGTCTCACCATGTGCCAATCTGAAAAAATCTGCACAAATACCTACTGTTTTCTATGGCAGAAATTGTGTTCAAGTGACTAAAATATGGTTTATATCCAAATCTTCTGTTTTACATCTAAGTGTAGAAGACAACTCTAGCATTGGAGGTGAATGGATAATGTGTCTACTACTATTCAGGTCCTGTTCTCAATGTGGCTTCATGTTAAAATAAAAATGTAGGAGCCAAGGCTTCCTGCATAACTGCAAATGGAATTTAAAGAGGCTTCTCCCAGAGCTTGTGAGCCTGTGAGATTGATTCTTAGTCCTCCAGGATTTGGGAAATGTCTTGTCACATGGGTTTTTAAGAGATGATTTTGTATGCTTTTTAAATTATTGGGGTAATTATAACACTTTGATGTGTGAACCAATTTACTGTTTGATTTTAATTTTCTATAGTTCCTATTTAATGTTTTTATGTATTCAATCTCATATAATGGATGGAATATCATGCTTTATTGAAGCATACAGGAAAGCAGATTTTTTTTGTAAGCAATCCATCAACCTATTAGAAACATATGTTTTATTATGGAGAAATAGTAGAAAATATTTTATGTAAAAATATTAAGAGCTGTATATTAATTATAATGCTATTCATTTGCTTTAATACTATTGACTTCATGAATTGTCAGTTGTTTGTTTGTTTGTTTGTTTGGTGTGTGTGCAATTTTTCTGGACAAAAGGAGCCAGTCTATAATCCAGGACCTGGAATTCACAGAAATCCTCCTGCCTCAATTTCTCAAAATTGGGGTTAAAGGTTTTTATTAATTATCCTTTCTTACTTGGATCATAATTTAAAAGTAAAAAGTACAGTTTCTGGAGGTTGCAGGAATTTTTGTCCTTTCATGTTATCTGAATGATGACAGGAAAGATCTGTTTTATGTAAGGGGACACAGCATCAAGAACAAACATGAGTAGCATTCCCTAGTGTAAATGTACCACAGTTTCTTTATCCGTTCTTCTACTGAGGGACACGTAGGCTGTTTCCATGTTCTGGCTATTATGAATAAGGCCGCTATGAACATGGTTGAGCATATGTCCTTGTTGTGTGGTAGTGCATCATCTGGGTATATTCCAAGGAGTGGAATAGCTGGGTCTTGAGGAAGCCCTATTCCCATTTTTCTGAGAAAGCGCCACATAGATTTCCAAAGTGGTTGTACCATGAAAAACTTTACCTACCAGGAAAGTGGGTCAGAGGGGAGGACATCCTATTGAGACTTTAGGGGTGAGAAGCCTGGGAGAATGAGGAAATAGAAAGATCCAGAGGGTCCTGGAAAACTACAGGCGGGTCTGGGCCCTGGGGTCCTCCTCAAACTATGGCACCAGCCAAGGAAAATATAGGCACTAAACTTCGAACCCCTACCCAGTCTAGCCGATGGACAGGACATTCTCCACCGTTAAGTGGAGAAGGAGATCTGACTTTCACACAAACTCTGGTGCCCCATAATGGACCATGTCCCTTGGATGGGGAGGCCTGGTGGCACTCAGAGGAAAGATAATAGGTCACCAAGAAGAGACTAGATACCCTAGGAGCATATACAGGGGGAGGAGGTCCCCCTCAGTCACAGTCATAGGGGAGGGGAGTAGGGGGGGAAGCGGGAGGGAGGAAAGAAAGGGAGGATACAAGGGATGGGCTAACAATTGAGATGTAATATGAATAAATTAATAAAAAATTTTAAAAAAGAATGAGCATGAGAGAAATCATGGAAATTACTTCTTTGACATTTTCAAAGAGATGCCATATGAAACAGTATGTTATTATGTTATATTATACAGTTTTAAAATATAGCTTTAAAGAATCTTACTTTTAACTATGTGTACAAGTCTGTGCCTCTGTGTAGCATATGGGTACATGAGTGCAGTGACCTGAGAGTCCAGAGGTATCAGAGTCCCCTGAAGCTAGAGTCACAGGCAGTTGTGAGCTGCCTCACATAGGTGCTAGAGACCAAACCTGAGTCCTGTGTAAGAACAGAACATGCTCTTAATCTTTGAATAATCCCTCAAGCTTCATATTATATAGGCTTAAAGTATCACATCTTTGTATGTATTCATACACACAAGAAAATGCAGAATTTAATTAATTCATAAAAAATGTAATGAAAAATAATAATGTAGCTTAGAATAATAATGTACATAGTTTATAAATTTAAGACACAGAGAATATTTTCTTTTAATTTAAATATTAAATATTAAGTATATTTTCCAATACAGCAGAATCCCTTATATAGATTTCATATTTCATTCTGTCTCCAGTTCTTATTTAAATTTTTCTTAGAATCTTGTATTTTAAAAGAGTGATTCTCTACCTATGTTCTAAAGAGACAGAAACTATTTTATATTCAATTCTTGATACTGTGTTACTTCGCCTTCAACTATCTATGTCCATTAGAAAACCAGAGTGAATTACCATAGAAATAGTATTGTGAAAATGAATCAGGACAGAAAATATAAGAAGTGTTTTTTAAAAAATTATAAACGTTGGGGAGAACCTTTAATTCAAATTATTAAGAAGGGGATCCATATCCAATAAATTGTAAGCAATTTGGGTTTTGGAACATAAGTTAGGCTTACCTGAATAGCCTTCTGTTTTAAAAATCCTAACCACATCATTTATTATGGAAGGAGCTAGCATGAAAAAAGTTTAGAGCTCGGTTTAAGCTTGATTGTGGTATTGTACAAAGTACGTAATGACTCAGCTTAACATCTAGTTATAGGCAACCAAAAGTAATTGTGACAGACTGTATTGTTTCGGGTACCGTGTACTGGGATTTTTATTTAACAATTTTCACTTCTGGGAAAAACATTACCCTCACATGCACGGTAACTCCATTCATACTTCCCTTTAAATAGTACATTGAATTAGCATACAAAACAGAAGACTTCCATATGGCCTTTTCAAACCTCTTTAGTTTGGGATCTGTGTTGTTTGCCCTCTCCCTCACCGCCTTAACTCCTTTATCCTCCACCTACATCCTGCTTAAAACATTCCACACCCACTATCCTCTGCTTGTTTTTGTTTTTTGAGACAGGGTTTCTCTGTGTTATCTTGGCTGTCCTGAACTCACTTTGTAGACCAGGCTGGCCTTGAACTCATAGTGATCCACCTGCCTCTGCCTCCCCAGTGCTGGGATTAAAGGTGTGTGCCACCACCACCGGCGGCCAGACTATTTCTGATAAAGCTGACTGCTCTATGAAAACTGGACACCTTTCCTGCTTGAGAAAGCCTGCTAACACCACCATTGGAACTGACCTGCTCCAGCCTACTACTGCCTTCGCAATAGCTTCTGCAAATTCTGGACACATTGTACACTTTTTTTTCCACTTTTTTTAAATTAATTTATTCTTGTTACATCTCTATGGTTATCCCATCCCTTGTATCCTCCCATTCTCCCCTCCCTCCCATTTTCCCCTTATTCCCCTCTCCTATGACTGTTCCTCAGAGGGATTACCTCCCTCTTTATCCCTCAAGGCAGAAAATTAACCTGACCTCTGCCTGAGAAAGCTCTAGCAGCCCAGCCGCCCTCCCCATATACCTCTGTTACTGCCATCTCCAGCCCCTCAGTAGGACTCATAGGATTGAATTCCCACCAATCCACACTCTGGAATTCCCTGCCCCACAAAGGTCTGGCCCTAGGAAACACTATATAAAGGCTGTGTCTGCCCAGTTCTCTGGTGACTCCTCCCTGAGGCAGAGGCAGCCATTCCTGGATTCATCCCTCCTCTCCTGGATTCCTATCTCCAATTTAAGAAATTTACTGCTTGGTGTAAAGAAGGAGGAGGAGAAGGAGGAGGAGGAGGAGGAAGAGGAGGAGGAGGAAGAGAAGGAGGAGGAGGAGGAGGAGGAGGAGGAGGAGGAGGAGAAGAAGAAGAAGAAGAAGAAGAAGAAGAAGAAGAAGAAGAAGAAGAAG
>CAJRSG010008806.1:161159-182797 GCA_907169655.1 Acomys percivali
AGAAGAAGAAGAAGAAGAAGAAGAAGAAGAAGAAGAAGAAGAAGAAGGGGACGGGGACAGGGAGGAGGAGGGGAAAGAGGAGGAGGGGGAGGGGAAGAAGGAGAAGGGAGAAGGAGGAGGAAGTGGTGTTCAGGTTCCAAGGCTCCTCAGTTCCTCAGGGTTTAGGGATGACCCTTCTCTGGGAACTGCATCATCTCTGTTGCGGAGGCCTCCTCTCAGAGCTGAGAGGTTCCTGGGCCTCCGTGGCTCAGGATACCCTTGGGCACCCTTGGGACACTGTCCTACCTCAGGGCTGGGATACCTTTCCAGCTCTTGGAGTTGTGGACATCCTTCCACCCCAGTACCGGAAGTCAGGTCACACCACCCACACAATGGCACTTCAGGAGATGGATATAAACAAAAATTTTTACTTAGCAGGAAGTTGTCCTAGTAATTGGCAAACGGAATCATATTAGATGAAAACACTTCAGCAGTTGGGTATGGTTGTGCCTGCTTTTAATTTCAACACTCAGGCAGAAGCAAGTGGATCTCTACGTTCTTAAGGACAATTTATTTTGCATAATGAGTTCCAAGCCAGCCAGGGCCACAAGGCTAGATATTGAAATGCTGTCTCAAACAAAACAACTAAGAATTATCTGTGCAGTAAGGGGAATTTTCAAGAAGCAAAAGTCTGGGAGACTAGAAGAACCCTTCCTGGGATCACCGGCCCTGGGAGGGAAAGAATTGAGAGAATCACCAGTCTGGAATCGGGAGCTAGCCTGAGAAGACCACCAGTTCTGCTCTGCACAGGGATACTGCTTGAAACTATACAAAGCCTGCCTGGGACCACATGGCCCAGACTGTGACTAGAGCAAGCCCAAGAGTATCACCAACCTGATGCCAGAGGGCCTAGGTGAGGAGCAAGATAGAGATGCCCACAAGTTCAGCCCAGACAGGTTGCTACAAGTCTGATGCTTTGCAGGCACTGAGGGCAAATCATGCCAGAGAAGATCCCTGCCCAGTGTCATAATTCAAGGCTATGTCATAGCACACCTTGGACCAGTCCTGAGATGCCCCAGATGCTCAAATATCCCAGGTGCCACTAAAAGACACAGGTAAGTCATAGAGAAAGAGAAGGAGATGGATGTGGGCACAACGCGAAGACTCAGAACTAAAGATTCGAGGGTAGTGAGGAATAGCTTGATGTGAGAAGTTGGTGATGCCACCTGAAACCATATAGAGTTCTGGCCTCTGCTGCCACCAGGGGCCACATCTGGATTTATGGCCCTGCAGCAGCATGAGTCTGTTGCGACCAAAGATTATGCAGATATCCCTGGTCTTGGATGTTGCCCTGGGACGTGCTGATGTGCAGAATTAGCCCCACTCTTCACCGGGGCATAATGGGGAAGCTAGCCCTGGGGTCGTGAGAGAAGGAGAACTGACCCAACTGCTAACCAGCTTCTATACTTGGAGACTGGGTCCCACATGTCTTTGCCAGAGCTGCAGGTGCAGTCACTCTTGGATATCAGTGTAGAGGTTTTATTTTTTTCAGAAAATTAAACAAACAAACAAACAAAAAAAACAGTACTGCCTTCAAAAACCCACAGAGGTCTAGGGGAGGGGAATAAGGTGGAAGAGGGGGGGGGGGGGGAAATGGGTGGATGTAAGTGAAGGGATGTAATCTGAATAAATTATAATAAATAAAAATAAAAAACCCTTTGGTATTCTAAAAGACATAAATTCATTGTGAGGATAACCTTAAAGTCCATTTGTATGTAATTCAGTCTAAAAAAAAGAAAAGATGGTAAAATTTAGCTCACTTAACTCTGAGGGTATTTGTTCTTATGCAATGAATTAGTCTTAATGGAAAGTTCTGTCTGTTTTTATAATCACAAGTGTTATACTGTAAGGAACAGGTGTCTACATTCCAATTCTTGTTTCCATGGTCTTCAGTTAGGAGGGTATTTACATTAAGGTTCTTTGATGCAATTGGATCTCCCTTAAATAGAAGATTCAAATTGATCTTATATTTGCATAATACAACACATATTACCTAATTTTCATTGAATCTTAGTTTTGCTTTGCCAAATTCAAGTTACCTAACATATTTAATTTTTATGTCTTTAGGTACCAACTTTGGGTTGTTACTGATGACCTGTTTTGTTTATAATTCTCTTCTCACAATGGGCATCAGCATTTATATGTCATATGTTTTTATTCATTTTATATTATATGTTTACTGATGATATTTGGTGCTGCCATTCCTGTTTTTAATGTTTTTTGCTTTGGGGGATTAGCATGTATAATACTAAGTATAAACATAGGCTCCTCATACATAGTTTGCTGATTACTGGCTCCCACTTTAATCTACAAAGTCCTGCAGTTATCTCCATTCATTGGATGCCTTCCTCTTCCACATTACAAGCATGCTATTCCCTTTTTCCCCTCCATAACCTTCCATCCTCTCCCACTATCATGGTCCTCTTTTTTGTATAATGACTCACACCACCATAAACACATATCTACATAAACTTACTATTTAAAAATATAGAATCTGCAGGTAAAAGAAAACGATGTTTGTATTTTTAGGACAAGCACAATTCACTTAAGATAATCACAGTTACAATCATTTTTCTGAAATGTCATAATTTCATTTTGCAGATCTTTTTCTCGTTTTTACATGTATTTATTTGCTTGTTTGGATGTTTGGTTGCTAGAAAGGTATGTGTGTGCATGCCACTTTGCATGTGTAGAGGTCAAAGGACAACTTGCATGACTCAATTCTATTTTTCTACTATGTAGTCTCTGGTGGGTCTGGATTGAACTCAGTGTGTCAGATATGGCGACAAGCACATTCACCAGCTGAGCCATCTCACCAGCTCTTCTTTACACACCATTTCACTATTGTTGTTGGTGGGGATTTCCTAAGTCCATTTCCTAGTTATGTTGAAAGCTGCAGTTAATAGAGATGAAAAAGTATCGCTGTGGTAGGACTTAGAAACCAGGAGTGAAAACAAAAACTTGGCTAAGATTTCATAAATGCCATTATCAAAGAAATCTCCAATGAGCAAGCTCCAACAACTTTACATATATAGATATACACATTTGGGGAATGAAGCACATTCCAATCAGGCTCCAACAATTTTATTTTTTCTAGCACAGGTTATATACCCCAACAAAATCTTTCAAACAGTACAAAAATCACAATGTGGCTACATTCTTTCTTCAAGTGAATGTTTACAATAAGTATAATAGAAAAACATGTTCCCCAACACTCTCAATGATCACCTGTTTTCTGTATTATAGATTAAAAACAAATGTGAAGAGCAAATTATTCTCAAGAACCTACTTACATTCTTTTC
This sequence comes from Acomys percivali, assembly GCA_907169655.1. Lineage (NCBI taxonomy): Eukaryota > Metazoa > Chordata > Mammalia > Rodentia > Muridae > Acomys > Acomys percivali. The sequence continues at coordinate 164,501 of CAJRSG010008806.1, forward strand.
TCCATTTTATTTTTTAATTTTTTTCATTAAAATTTTTTTACATATTTATATTAGTACATGCGTATATCAAGAAGAACCATAACACAATCAGGAATTATATAAATGTGGAATTCTTAGTGTTTTGGCTATTTGTATTTGACAGCCATGAAGAAAACGTCTTTCCTATCTTGGTACATTTAAAATTCTGAATGTAAATCAATCTACATCACATCTTGTCATTATCAACCTAAAACTATCTAGATCTAATTACATTCTTATCTAAGTAACTTGTTATAGATTAACAAAATGTAAGCAAGAGAGGTAATTTTCTTCAGACAGTTTCTCTTACGGGCAAGCTGCAATTTGCAAATAAAAAGAAAAGATCAATTATTATTTATTCTAAAATGCGATCTTATAAAATTTGTTTGTATATTATTTTAAAAAATTATTATGTTCGTTTTTAACATATACATTATATTACTACACAATAAAGAGTCTCATTGTGTCATTATCATGAACTATGCTATTCCTTTTTTAAAAAATTTTTTTATTAATTTATTCTTGTTATATCTCAATGGTTATCCCATCCCTTGTATCCTCCCATTCCTCCCTCCCTCTTTCCCTCTACTCCCCTCCCCTATGACTGTTCCTGAGGCGGATTACCTCCCCCTGTATATGCTCATAGGGTATCAAGTCTCTTCTAGGTAACCTGCTGTCCTTCCTCTGAGTGCCACCAGGTCCCCCCCTCCAGGGAACATGGTCAAATGTGAGGCACCAGAGTACATGAGAAAGTCATATCCCACTCTCCACTCAAATGTGGAGAATGTTCTGCTCATTGGCTAGATCTGGGTAGGGGTTAAAAGTTTACTGCCTGTATTGTCCTTGGCTGTTGCCTTAGTTTGAGCGGGATCCCTTGGCCCAAATCTGCCTATAATAATGTTCTACTTGTAGGTTTCTAGGACCCTCCTACTTTGCCTTCTACTTTGCCATTCTCCCATGCTTCTCTCATATAGAGTCCCAATAGGATGTCCTCCCCTCTGTCCCAGTTTCCTGGTAAATGAAGGCTTTTGTGGGACACGCCCCTTGGGCTAGTATGCAGATATAAGTGAGTATATACCATTTGAGTCTTTCTGCTTCTGGGTTAACTCACTCATTATGATCATTTCTAGCTCAATCCATTTATCCACAAATTTCGGGAATTCCTTGTTTTTAATAGCTGAGTAGTATTCCATAGTGTATATGTACCACAGTTTCTTTATCCATTCTTCTACTGATGGACACTTAGGCTGTTTCCATGATCTGGCTATTATGAATGCTATGAACATGGTTGAACAAATTTTCTTGTTGTGTGCTGGTGCATCTTCTGGGTATATTCCAAGGAGTGGAATAGCTGGGTCTTGAGGAAGCCCTATTCCCAGTTTTCTGAGATAGCACCAGACAGATTTCCAAAGTGGCTGTACTAGTTTGCATTCCCACCAGCAATGAAGGAGTGTTCCTCTCTTCCAAATCCTCTCCAGCATGTGGTGTCGCTTGAATTTTTGATCTTAGCCATTCTGATGGGTGTAAGATGGAATCTCAGAGTTGTTTTGATTTGCATTTCCCTGATGACTAAGGAGGTTGAGCATTTCTTTAAGTGTTTCTCAGTCATTTGATATTCCTCTGTTGAGAATTCTCTGTTTAGTTCCAAGCCCCATTTCTCAATTGGGTTATTTGGTTTGGTGGTGTTTAATTTCTTGAGTTCTTTATATATTTTGGATATTAGACCTTTGTCAGATGTAGCATTGGTGAAGATCTTTTCCCAGTCTGTAGGCTGTTTTTTTATTTTGTCTATTCTTTGGTTTGAGGCTAAACTGGACATGTTAAATTATATTATGATCTTTTAACACTATCATAATTGTTATTTTCTGATCTAATACCCTGTAGGGTTTGTTTTATACTGTTCTTCCTTCAGATATACCTGGTGAGTGGACAAGGAGTTTGAGTTACAGACTGGTGAACACTGGAGTTGAGAACACATGGGAATTGCTGCTTTAAGCAAAAGCACACAGCTGTATCCTCTAGTTCTATAAGTGTGATATAATATGTTAGCTGACCTTCATTCCTTAAGATCAGCTTATCTTTCTTAGTATATGTACACATTCAGATATTTTTACAAATGTATATATATATATATATATATATATATATACATATGTATGTATGTATGTATGTACATGAAAATGTGTGGGCACAAAAATCTGTTTTACTGATGTATTTCAGTTGTTCACATAGGAGAGGACTAGAAACATTTGAAGCAGAATCTTCCTGAGGAAAATTAATCATAGATTTTGAGAAATTTTGTTGCATTAACAAGGGTAGCACTGAGTAAATAACTGATAATTATAAAGTTTCAAGTTTCTAATATTTAACCTAGTTTCTCTTCCTACTTATGTGACCGCTGTCAATTTGTATATGAGGCTGATTGGAGCATTAATTCTCAGCCATTTCTTCTGTTAGCTTGGTCAAGATGTCTCAATCACAAATCAACAAAGCAATAAAATGTCTTAATTTTTATGCCTGGAAGTAGAGTGTAGAAAAACCACCACTATCATGCAGTTCTTGTACGAAAAGATGAATTTCTTTCCTTCTCTGCTCAACTCAGAGCAGAGCCAGAAAGTCTGTGTTAAAATAGCAGGTTAAGCATTTTTTAAAAAAATTAGTTTAAAATTAACACCACTGACTACAACTTTCACCAAGAAAATAGCAATAACAAACTCCCTGTTCCTGTTATCTAAGTTCTAAGCAGTTGCTTAGCTTCTATTTTTCATTTACCATGACAACAGACATTATTATATTGTGCTCTGGTCACAGTGTAAAATGCTGAATTGAAGGAGAATTTTTGACACCTTGAACATGTACATTACAAAGAGACAAGCATTTACTGTAGGTCTTTGTACTTTAGATCTTTGTACTTTTTAAGAATAAATGAACTCTTCGGACACTCCAATTAACCTCAGGATGTTATGATAAGGATTTGCAATTGCATTCTACAATTTATTTTTTCATTCCTTTGTTGGTAGATGAGTGGTCTGATCAGACATTGTAGGCTATTCATCTGAAGACTTGATAGTCTGAGGTCAGATGATAGGGGAGGAGGGTTCTGCCTTCCTGAGGACTAGGGGAAGGGGGAGGAGGGGTGAGTCAGAGGATGGGACCAGAAGACAAGGGTGGGGGCTGCAAACCGGATGTAGAATGAACAAATTAAAAATAAAAGAATATATTTAATTTAAAAAAGCTATTCATCTCTATCTCGTTCCAAGCAGGTTGCAGACATGATTAATACAAAGTGTTTTCTCTACATGTACCATGTAAATGGTTTCACAGTGCCTTTTGATATTCTACCTCCAGAAAGCCACTAGAGAAAATAAGTCATCATTTCAAGGACAAAACATGTGTGGGTGCTTTGCAGAGTCAAAATAGCCAGCATTTTAATTCTACATGATCTACTGCCTTGAGAACAGTGACTTTTTTCTTTTGTTAAAATGAAATTTATACATGTACACCTTATCTATATTACTCCTAGCCTTATATCCCTCCCCACTCCAACTCATATAGTAATCCTCCTCCTTAATTCATATCCTCTTCTTTACTTACCATTCTCTCTCTCTCTCATCTAGCTACCTTGCTATCATCTATCTGTCCACCTGTCTATAAATGCACACACTCACACACACACACACAAACACTCATACACACACACGCACACACACACACTCACACACACACGCACACACACACACTCACACACACACACGCACACACACACACTCACACACACACACAAACACTCACACACACACACACTCACACACACAAACACTCACACATAGACACACACACATACACACACATACACACACACATACACACATACATACACAAACACTCACACACACACACTCACACACACAAACACTCACACACACACACACTCACACACACACACTCACACACACAAACACTCACACACACACACTCACACACACAAACACTCACACACTCACACACACACTCACACACACACACGCACACTTCACTTAGTGTTGATTGTATGTACATGTTCTGGGCAAAGTACTTGTTTTTTCTGTTCTCATTCAAAAAATTGTTTAATACCCCAACTTTTTGATGATAACATACACTTATTCGAAGCAATTTTTCCTAATAATTACAGATTCACATGAACACAGTTTTACTTCTAAGCTCTCCATGAAATTATGCAAAACCAGAGTTTTGTAAACGGAGTTCATATTCCTTGGACTTTCACAGAACACTAAAGTCCAGAAAATATTTTTTATTGTATTTTTGTTTGTGTATATTGCAACTGTTAGGGCCACATAATAATTGTGCTGACCGTTGTCTGTAGCCCAGCGCTGGTAGACTGCCCCACGTACTTCTTGGCATTCTTGTCATGCGTGCTTCTCTTCTGTTATCACACCGAAAATGGTTGTGGACTCTCTGTGTGAGAAGAAAACCATCTCCTTTGAAGGATGCATGATGCAGCTCTTTGCTGAACACTTCCTTGCAGTAGTAGAAGTGATTGTCTTTACATCCACGGCCTATGACTGCTATGTAGCTATTTGCAAGCCCTTGCACTACTCTTCCATCATGAACTGGAAGGTCTGTGGCACCCTGATGGGGGTGGCATGGGCAGGGGGATTCTTGCATTCTATCATACAAATTATCTTCATTTTGCAGTTACCTTTCTGGGGAATCAATGTCATTGATAATTTCATGTGTGACTGTTCCCATTACTGGAGCTGGCCTGCACTGATACACATATCTTTGGACTTTTAGTGGTTGCCAACAGTGGATCTATCTGCGTCATAATCTTCTCTATTTTCCTTGTCTCCTATGATGTCATCCTGTTCTCTCTGAGAACTCACAGTTCTGAAGGGTGATGGAAAGCTCTCTCCACCTGTGGGTCCAGCATTGCAATTGTGGTCTTGTTCTTTGTCCCCTGTATATTTATACATGCACACCTCCATCTGCTTTATATTTGATAAAGTGGTGGCAATATTTTACAGCATCCTAACTCCCTTGCTCAATCCTATTATTTATACTTTTAGGAATAAAGACATGAGAATTGGCACGAAGAAAGTGTGGAAGAGATTGATGGTGGTTTTTGATGGGAAGTGAGAGGTGGAAAGATGTCAGTAAAAAGGCCAAAATGCTTTGATAAAAACATTCTGGGTTTTCCTTTGTGTAGAATAAGTTATGACTGACATTAGCAAAATATCTTTAAAGGGTCAGAAATAGCATGTTCATGTTTTTCTGAGTACCAATTCTTAGCTGGCAACTCATTATTTTCAAGTGTATGTTAAAGATGTTTAAAATTTGTGCTAATTTATATTGTAGTAAATTAAGAAGAAATTGAAGGAGAATTCATGTATCTAGTCATTTGTCATTCATTCCACACTGTGTATGATGTCAAAACATCTTATAGATTTAAATGACTCCTGGAAATAACCATGGTTCAGGATACATGGAGAGCAGAGCGCTCACAGAACCTTTGTTATAGATGTTTCTGTGCAGTATGACACCAGAATGCAGTGTGGGCTTGTCATTATCAGCTACAAGATTTGTGTACCATATGGAATTTACTGAGAGATATAATCTGATTAAATCAATTGTGTATTTTCCTCTAGCGATAGGCAAATTGCTCTTTCATATTTATTTGGTGTTGGAATGGATTGGAGAAGATTACATTAGGACATCAGCAATGAGTACTTTTTCCCCCTTTAAAAAATTATTTATTTATTTATTTATATTCACATACTTTACATGCTGGTTGTAGCTCCATCCCTCCTCACCTCCCAGTCTCACCTTCCCTCTCCCCATTTCTCTATTCCTCAGAAAAGGGAAGCCCTGTTCCCATCCCCTCCAGATCATCAAGTTGTATGAGGACTGAACATGTTCTCTTAAATATAGAGACTTAAAAAAATGTGCAAAATTTCTAATGGAGCTATACCAATAAACAATGTATTATGAAACACAGTTTAGAGCTGGGCCTGACGGCGTATGCCTTTAATCCTAGCACTTGGGAGGCAGAGGCAGGTGAATCTCTGAGTTCAAGGCCAGCCTGGTCTACAAAGTGAGCCTAGGATAGCCAAGGCTACAGGAGTAACCCTGACTTGAAAAACAATGGACAAAACCAAAAATGATCAAAAAAGCAAACAAACAAACAAACAAAAAAAGAAACAGTTTATTCTCTGAAAGTTCTCTAGGTTAGACTGTTTCACATTCAATCCAGCTGTTTCTCTAAGCTGAAGACAATGTTTTCTGGCCCCTTCCCTGAATAGAGGACACCTGCATCCCTTGATGCTTGGTTTCTTTCTTCTGTCTACAACTCTAGTGTTGTTGCATCTTTCTGTCCTTTCTTCTGTATTCATGCATCTGTCTCCTCTTATTGTGTGTCAGTTTTCTCTTTTAAAAAGTATCCGCTGATTATATTGGACCTGCCAGTTAACATTTCTTTTCTTAAGGTCAGTTAATTAGTAAACTTATTCAGCATGTCATTCAATACGTCCACAGACGGTGGTCTCATGACAAGGGCATCTGTGGGGCCAGGACATTTTTAGATCTTTCATGTAATAATAAGTCACCTGACTAACCTAGAGCATCTCTGTCTGTATATACATGGTTCAGGCATGTGGACATTGCATACATGTTAGCCATGGGATCCAAAGCACAGTGAAAGAGAGAAAGTGAGGACAGAGAGGAGGAGGACAAGGAAAGAGAATAGAAGGTCAAAAGGAATACAACCGGACATCTTCTAAGTGCTCACTCTGACAGTGAAAATGGAAAATAACCATTTTTAAGTAAATGTGTTTCAAGACTCTATTTATATAATGTTTTGTGTCTTATTTGTGTCTGGTAGTGGTAACTGTGTAGAGAAGAAGATAGATTATTTCATGAAAGAGCCAGAAACTAATGTTCAAAAGCTTTGTGATCTGCCACAATATTATTATTGTCCATCTTTTTTTGTCAAGAAATATACACTCCATCACTTTGAGTCTTCAAACTTTTACATCTTTATCATAAAATATTCGTGAGACCCAGATGAATGGTATGAATAGCACATTATCTTTTCTCTAGTATTTAGCAATTTGTGAATACATTTTCTTCCTAAGGATAGTTTGGTGCTAACACCTAGAAATTCCGTAATAAACATCTCCATTTTCTTTTGAGACAGGGTTTCTCTGTGTGTACCTTGGTCATCCTGGTTCACTTTGTAGACCTCGGTGGCCTCGAACTCATGGAGATCTGTCTGCTTGTGCCTTCCGAGTGCTGGGATTACAGGCATGCACTCCATGCCTGGCTCACATCTCCATAAATTTTATCATTACATTTTTTTGGTACAGATGTCAGTGATAACATCATGTTTTACATTACATACAGTGTCTTTGTATGAAACCATGGGAAAAATTTTTACTTGTTAATGTGTGAGAAAAGACATTTAAGGGATTCTATAAACATTTTTAGTGGCTATGATAGTTTTAAAACATTTCTTGAAATTCTCTGATACTTTTTCAGTATGTCCTCACTTTCTCTTGAGTATAGCCCTACTTTAGTAACTCAGTTCTTCTGAACAAAAGCTGAGAAAAACGGTTCATGATGTCAGAACCCATAGCATAAAAGCAACAAAAACTTGTAGTTCAGTGAGTACTTCTTACTCAAATATCAAGAAAGAGAACACCTGAGCAAATCCTACCCCAGCACCATATGAAAATGAAGTGACCTGATTCTCCCCATTATCTCAGTAACAAGGTAGCTAGAGCATCCATTAAAAGCCGAAAGGTCTACTGCACGTATTGTCCTTGGCTGGTGCCATAGCTTGAGCACGACCTCTGGGCCCAGATCCACCCATCATAATGTTCTTCTTGTCGGTTTTTAGGACCCTCTGGATCCTTCTATTTCCCATTCTCCCTTGCTTCTCTCACCTAGGATGTCCTCCACTCTGTCCTACTTTCCTGGTAAGTGAAGATTTTCATGGGACATGCCCCTTGGGCTAGTGTCCAGATGTAAGTGAGTATATACCATTTGACTCTTTCTGCTTTTGGGTTAACTCACTCATTATGATCATTTCTAGTTCAATCCGTTTGTCCACAAATTTTGGAAATTCCTTGTTTTTAATAGCTGAGTAGTATTCTAGCCAACGGAGAGGACATTCTGCACAGTTGAGTGGAGAGTGGGGACTGACTTTCACACGAACTCTGGTGCCCCATATTTGACCACGTCTCCTCAATGGGGAGGCCTTGTGGCACTCAGAGGAAGGATAGCAGACTACCACGAAGAGACTTGATGCCCTATGAGCATATACAGGGGGAGGAGGTCCCCCTCAGTCACAGTCATAGGGGAGGGGAGTAAGGGGAAACTGAGAGGGAGGGAGGAATGGGAGGATACAAGAGATGGGATAACAATTGAGATGTAATATGAATAAATTAATAAAATATATTTTTTAAAAAGTCAACTTTAAAAGTAGGGAGTCATTTCGGTTTTGTGTGTGTGTGTGTTTGTGTGTGTTTGTGTGTGTGCGTGTGTGTTTAGCCTTCTTATCTTTGACTATGGAAATGAAAATAATTATAATGGAATAATCAGTAAGATGACCTTTCAATTTAGCTACATATTTTATATCAACCCCTTTTCTGAGTTTATTTAGTCTCAGCTAGTCATATGGTTTCTGAAACAAATGTTTTTTTTTCCAGAAAATAACAACCTAAATTTATCTTGATAAAATTCCAATTAATCACATAATGTGGAAGCAATACTGAAAAATCTATTCCACTCTTTCCTTAATCTTTTATGCCAGTTCAAAGCAAGAGTGCATTTTGTTTGACTCTTTCTCAAAATAAATGCGGCATAAGATTTCTCCAATATTAAATGGAAGAATTAATGGGATATTGTGATTAGGGTCCAAACACTCACCTGAAGCATGCTTTTATATTAATTGTGCCCACATGTGTAACAAGAACCCAGGAACTCCTATGGAGCTCACATCTTAATTTATGTGCTTCATCATCTTTCCTCCTCAGAACAGGCTTGGATTCTTGAATAATCACACAATAAATTTTTGCTCTTTATGATTTCATTGATTTATGAGTACTAATAAAAAACTAATTTGAGTTTAGATGTTTTGTGATTCTTTGGATTCATGTTTTGAAATACAAAATTAATCTAAACAAAACAACAAAACCTTATTCAAGATAGACTATAGTGATAGATACAGACTTATATCCAAATTCACATGCATTTAAAATTAAGCACTGACTTATAAATTTATCCTTTCACCTTTCTGTGTAGACTCTGACAATGATATACAGAGATATATTCATAATACATTTCAGAAAATAAAGAAAAGCTGAGGGAAGTTTTACTCAAAATTCTCCACTATTAATAGTTCAATCAAAGTTCTGGTGAAACTTTATAACAATTACTGAGTTTGGTTCTTTATTTTTATTGTATGTATGTATGTATGTATGTATGTATGTATGTATGTATGTATTGACTTTATATACTCATCGGATCCCCATCCTTTCTCACCTCTTAGTCTCACAGTCCCTTCATCTCCCCAACACCTCTCCTCTACTCCTCAGAATGGGGCACCCCTCTCTGTCAGGGATTGGTTCTTTGCCATGGGATGTTTTGACCTGGGCTAGGCACTGGTGGACATCGCCTTAGTTTCTGCTCTATCTGTTTTATCTTTATCCCTGCACATCTTGTAGGCAGGATGAGAGAGGGAGGGAGGAGAGAATGGAAAGATACAAGTAAGGGGATAACAATTGCAATGTAATCTGAATAAATTTAAATAAAAGAATGTTTAAAAAAAAAGAAAAAGAGAACAACACAACAAATCAATGAAAACAAGAGCTGATTATTTGATAATATCAACAAAATAGGCAAATTCTTTGCCAAACTAACTAAAAGGCAGAGGAGAGTATCCAAATTAATGAAATCAGAATGGAAAGAGGATATAACAACAGACACTGAGGAAATTAAAAAAACATTAGGTTTTCAAAGCTGAGTTTTCCATAAACATAGTGAAACACATTTTAATATTTTTAGCTCTTGGACAATACATTTGTTGAGCTCACAATAAGTTAGCTAATTGCAGTTACTATAAGTATTTAAATAATTTATTTCCAATATTAAACTGTAGAATTAAAAAATGGTTGGAGGCAATATAAATCCCTAGAATATTCTATATGTGTGTATGCTTTCAAATATATATTGAATATATGTATGTGTGTGTGTTTATACTTACACACTTATGTGTGCACAAACACACACAGAGGCGCACACACAGAGGCACATGCACACACACACACACACACACACACACACACACACACACGCGGAAAGTATGCCTTGAATAGCTTAGGTTCTTCTTGAGTATTTTAGTTAGCTCTGCCCTTGATTCTGATAACCTGAATTCACGTACAAAGTGCTGAAATTCAGGCATTTGGCATTGTGGCTTGTTCTAGAAGTGCTCTGAAACAACCCAGATCCTTGTATATGCTAGGCAAGTGTGTGTCTTTCTCTTAAGGTTTCTTCAGACTGATTTAGGGTGAAAAATACCTTTGAAGGGGAAAAAAATGGGGGAAATGATTAAGGAAGCCAGGGATAGCATCTGTGGTCCTTTCTAAATGTTATAAATTCCAGGCTTACACTTTAGAAATCTATCTGGTGCTATCTCAGAAAACTGGGAATAGGGCTTCCTCAAGACCCAGCTATTCCACTCCTTGGAATATACCCAGAAGATGCTCCAGCACACAATAAGAAAATTTGCTCAACCATGTTCATAGCAGCCTTATTCATAATAGCTAGATCATGGAAACAGCCTAAGTGTCCATCAGTAGAAGAATGGATAAAGAAACTGTGGTACATAAACACTATGGAATACTACTCAGCTATTAATAACAAGGAATTCCCGAAATTTGTGGATAAATGGATTGAGCTAGAAATGACCATAATGAGTGAGTTAACCCAGAAGCAGAAAGACTCAAATGGTATATACTCACTTATATTTGCATACTAGCCCAATGGGCATGTCCCATGAAAGCCTTCACTTACCACAAAACTGGGACAGAGGGGAGGACATACTATTGGGACTCTAGATGAGAGAAGCATGGGAGAATAGCAAAGAAGAAGGATCCAGAGGGTCCTAGAAACCTACAAGTAGAACATTATGTTAGGCAGATTTGGGCACAGGGGTCCCACTCAAACTAAGGCACTAGCCAAGGACAATACAGGCGGTAAACTTTAAACCCCTACCCAGATCTAGCCAATGGTCAGAACAGTCTCCACACTGAGTGGAGAGTGGGATATGACTTTCTCACGTACTCTGGTGCCTCACATTTGACTATGTCCCCTGGAGGGGGAGACCTAGGGGCACTCAGAGGAAGGACAGCAGGTTACCTAGAAGAGACTTGATACCCTATGAGCATATACAGGGGGAGGTAATCCCCCTCAGGAACAGTCATAGGGGAGGGGAATAAGGGGAAACTGGGAGGGAGGGAAGAATGGGAGGATACAAGGGATGAGATAACCATTGAGATGTAACAAGAATAAATAAATTAAAAAAAATCCAGGCTTAATAGGAGTCCTGTGTGGGACAGTTTGAAATGCTGGACCAACTGGGGTCAGAGGCTTTCTACAACACTGTCCTGAAAGCTGTCTGTTCTGATAGGTAACAGCAACTGAGATGCCTAGGGATGGAACATTAAGGATGCAGGATGTCATCATCCAGCATGCTGAAAGGAATGAATCCCGTCAGGTCTGATCCAGCCTAAGTGTCTGGTTCTTTTGTTCCTAAAACATAATTTCTCACAAGCATTACACAGTCTAACATTATAATTGTGTGAGGTTTGCGGGATGCACAGAACATTTAAGTCTGATTCTCTGCTCATTATATGAGCAAAAGTAAACATCTGCAACTCTTCCTTCATGCCACACTAAGAATGGTCTCTAATTATAAGTCACAGAGAATCTGTGATCAACATGAGGCCTTGTCTATGCATAGACATTTGTATCTTGGCTAGTCTCATGTAGTCCCATGAAGTGGTATTAGCAATATAAGTTACCCTATTGTTCTGCAGTGTGAATTCTTTACATCCCAATTGCGCCCCCCATCCTCTTTCCCTCCCTTCTCTAGTCTTTAGAAAGGGGAGTCCTCCTGACCATACATCTGACCTTAGGTTATCCAGTGTCCTCTGCACTACCTGTAACCTTTTCCTCTGTGGTCTGGCAAGGCCACTCTGCCAGGGGGGAAGTGAACAACATTAAGAGGGAAGTAGTCTCTACTCTCAATATTGTGGGGTGCAGAAGGAGACTGTACTGCCTATCTACTACATCTGAGCAGGAGGTCTAGGTCCACATCCTACATAGGCCTTGGTTGGCACAGCAGTCCCTGTATTGTAATGTGCTTAACCTTAATTAAGTGGCTAACATCCACTTATGAGTGTCTTTCTGGGTCTGAGTTACTCAGGATGATTGTCTCTACATCCATCAATTTGCCTGCAAATTTCAAGATTTCTTTGCTTTTGATAGCTGCATAGCATTCCATTGTGTAAATGAACCACAGTTTCTTTATCTATTCTTCAGTGGAGGGACATCTAGCTTGTTTCCAGATTCTGGCTATTATGAACAAGGCTGCTATAAGCAAATGTCCTTGTTGTATGGTGAACATCTTTAGGATATATGCCCAGGAGTGGTATGCTTGAGTCTTGAGATAGCGCCAGATTGATTTCCAAGGTTGTACAAGTTTGCACTCCCACCATCAATGGAAGAATGTCCCCCTTTTTCTGCATCCTTGCCAGCATGTCCCCTCACTTGAACTTTTGATCTTAGCCATTCTGATGGGTGTAAGATGGAATCTCAGAGCCACGTGAATTTGCATTTCCCTGATGACTAGGGGTGTCGAGCATTTCTTTGAGTGTTTCTCAGCCATTCTATATTCCTCTGTTGAGAAATCTCTGTTTAGTTCTGAGCCTCATTTCTCAATTGGGTTATTTGGTTTGGTGGTGTTTAATGTCTTGAGTTCTTTATATATTTTGGATATTAGCCCTTTGTCAGATGTAGGGTTGACTGCTGTATCGATTTCTTCAGTCATATCTTCTACCTCTGATACCCTTTGTTCCGTCTCTTGAATTCTGTTGGTCACGCTTGTGCCTGTAGATCCTGTCCTCTTCTCTTGGGCTTCCATTTCCTGGATTATCTCAGATTATGTTTTCTTTGGAGCTTCTATCTCCTGCTTTAGGTCTTGAAACCTCTTATTCATTTCTTTCTCCTGTTTGACTTCAGTTTCTTCAAGTGATTTGTTCAATTTTCTCTTTTTGTATTTCAGTTCTAGTTTGAGGAATTTATTTTTTCTCCTTTAAGGCTTCTATAATTTACATAACCTTATATTTGAAGTCCTTCTCTTGTGTGTCAACTCAGATAGTATCTTCAGGGTTTGTTGTCGTGTTTCAGTTTCTCATATCAAATGGTCCGGGGAATTGTCGCATAGATTCTTACACTGGCCTCTTCCCATTGTTATGTCTCTGGTTGGAGTGTATGCCCAGTGCCTGCTTGGACCTTGGAACTTTCTGTTGATTTGGTGGGTGAGCTGAGGTAAGATCCACTAGTGTTTCTGACTGCGGGGTCTGCTTGGTGCTAGAACCCACCGACACTGGAGATTTTGCAGTCTCAAGCTAGTTCTATGCCACAGGGAGTTCAAGAGCTGTGCACTAACCAGCCACGTGGGGTCCCTTGGGTGTGCTCTGGGTGCTTAGAAACCCAGGAGTTTTCTGGCAGACCTGAGATCTGATCTGCTTGTGAACCTGACTGTGGGGTCTTCTCGGTTCTAGAACTCACAGACACTGGTGATTTTGCCGTCTCAAGCTAGTTCTGTGCCATAAGGTGTTCAAGAGCTGCTCACAGGCTAGGTGTGTGGTGCTAGCCTTTAGAGGCTGTGCACCTGTTTTTGTAGGGACTGGGGACATTGTGATTTTTGCCCAGTGGCCAGAGGCCAGGCACAACCATGCTCCACAAAATTTGGATCCCTCTCACCTGTGGATGACCAGTGTTGGTGTTTTGTGGTTCTCAGACCAGTCCTTAGGTTGTTGAATAATCACTGCTGTCCTGCAGTTCAAGCAAGGTGTGTGTTAGGTGCCACCATCTTGGATCCCCTATGGCTCTCATTCTTCATCAAATCAAAACCAAAGTATTACTGCAGTGTAAATATCATATCCCTTAAGGGACTGTATTGTGTACATGCATATATTTGGATAAGTACATATGTTAGTAAACTTTGTAGTACATTGACAAAATGCTCAAGATAAACAACTTGAATGGAAGAAAGGCTTATTCTGGGTTATAGATGAGCAGGTTTCACTTTATGTTTCCTTGGGTATGTTGTTTGGGCATGTAGCAGAACAGTAAATTACATTGAAAGTATCAATAGATAGTTAAATAGGTTTATTTAATTCCTGGAACAGAGAGAGAGAGAGAGAGAGAGAGAGAGAGAGAGAGAGAGAGAGAGAGAGAGAGAGAGAGAGAGAGAGGGAGAGAGAGAGAGAGGATACATGTATGAACCAACTTCTTTCTAAAAGTTCTTTCATTTCCCATTAGTCTCACAGGCTGATGACTAACATTTAGTACAGGCATTTGAGTGGATAATCTTGATCAAACCTTCAAAACAAATCGTAGCAAAATACTATCCTAATCTCACTAGAACCTTTTATTAATTAGCTTGGGACAGGAACATGAAATAATATTCCATTGTTTCTCAACATGGGATTGTTTTAAAACTAAAGAGAAGGAAGGTTGTACAACTTCATTTTGCTTGTGACCCTGTTCAGGTTTAACCCTGATCTGATTCACAGACACAGTTACAGTGGGTTTGGCTATACTTAAATGTTCAAAAACAAGTTAATATTATTACTATTATTAGTATAAGAATATCAATATGGTTAATGTTTTATATAAAACAACATTAAGAAAATATAAAAAGAGACCTACACTCACATTACATGCAGGGTGTCCATCAATATTGGAGAATACATAATTATAGACTGATAACAAACCAAATCTCTATGACTAGGAGTAATAGTACCATTGTGAATCCTGGAAATTTAGGAGTATGTACAGTTCTTTTGTTGAAGGACAGAGGTGTAAAAAAAATGACAGTCATTACAACCATAGGCATTACAATTTCAACCTCTCAAATGTTGGTGTCAAGACCGATAATTGTCTGAGGCTAAGCATCAGCACATCTCTACTTTAAGGACTTCAATAAGAACTCAGGTTTCAGGGAAAATGTGGATAAATCACAAGATGTTCTTAGTTGCCTTGAATATAAATATAGGAACGTCCTTGGAACACATAGGTTTTCAATGAGGATTGAAATATGCCATGTTCTGAATGAGAGGAGGGGGAAAGAGCCATTTCAGGAAGAGCTTATTGTAAAAACAGACCTGGCATGGATTCATGAATGGGGAGAAAGGAGAGAAGTAAACTGCATTAATGAGAGAACTTGACCACACAGGACACTGGAGACATAAACATCACACAAGACTGCCCACATAATGAGCTCAGAGAATCTTTTATTATATTTGGGGAATTGGGCCCTGCTTGCAGAAACCATTTCAGTAGCCCAATTCTGAAATTTCTTGCCAAAAACTACTGACTACAAGAAGCATCATTGGGGAGTTGATAAACAACAGGGCCTGTTAGTGTAGAAATGGTTTTGGCAGCTGTTATTGCAAATAATTAAAGTATTGCATCAGCTTTGGAGACTAAGAGACCATGTTGGAAGAAGATATTGACCACTGTGTGCCATACACCTCTGGGGATGTTCTGATACCTCCATGCACGTTTGCCCAAAGCAGAAGCTTGAATTCTAAGGTTTCTGTGTTTATTATTGACTTGAAGAATGCGTCTTCATGAGCATCACCTGCATATAGTTTTTAGACAAGATGAATAATGCCACTCTGAAATAACTGGCTTATGCATATGCGTCTCTGATTATCTGCAAATTAGTGATTTATAAATTATGACATATATTATTATATAATATAATATATATAATATATAATTATATGCTATATATGAATATATAATATATAGAATTATATAATATATTATATAATTATAATACATTATATTTTATGATATGCATTAAATATATTTTATGTTAGGGATTTACCAATTCCACATTTAGAATATTATATTACAGATAAAAGAGTGTGCATACAGAATCTGACTTTATAAGGTACAGGTTTATTAAAGATATAGTTAGAGAGTTCCATTTGTTTATTTTTTTATGTTCCAAGTTGACATTCTAGGAAAGAAAGAACTAGAGTCAAAGACGATATTTGAGGAGACAATTCTTTCCTTCTGTCATTTTGGTTCCAGGGATCAAACAGATTGTTAATGGTGGTGGCAAGTTCTTGCTTGCTAAGCAATCTCTCCAGCAGGAAAGTTACAACTTTAAACATATTTATCTGTTTACGGAATGTTTTCATTTGCATATAACATAATGACCTGGGGCTCATGATTTTATTGCCTTATGATTATTTAACTTGAGATACCATTTTTTTTACTTACTGGAAAATATTTTATAATCACCATTGATTCCTATAATTCTCTAGTTTTCATTTTAGTCAGAGTAAGGAAAGCACATGGAAAGAGAAAAACCACAGAACACTAATCATTAGTGGATGTCTTCATAAACATATAATCAGGGCACTGCTTAGTGCCTGTGAACTTTAGTCTCATATCTGTAAAGTTCTTGTTAATTCCTACATTATGAAACAACCACGCAAATTAAAAATATAATGTGTGTAGTTATACAAAATATTCAGAAGATACTTCATGAAACAAAACTTTTCAATAAATTTGTTCTTTATTCAATTTTTACTGACATGAATTATTAAAACTAATGAAATTAATTTGGAAAGAACAAAGTTAGATGTTTCTTTATTGTGCATGTTATTATTCAGAATAATTTTAAGTATAAATTTTGGAGTTCTAGGAAAGATATGTCTGTAACTAAAGAACAGATTCTACTCCCATTGTATTACCTTGGTTTTCATGATTTAAATTTGAAAGCAAGAATTACAGGTGCAATAGTGGCCCACATATTATTGGAGTAACCATTTTTTAATTAAAAAAAAAGAGTTTTAAGGCACAGTCCATGAAATTGAGCTCATATTTGACACTGGTAATGTGAATAAGTATCTGAGGCTCTCCAAGTCAGGGACCATGGGGAAAGCCTACTACTGTCATTCTACTAAAGGAACATAGAAATAAAATGACTTCTATAGCCTATTACGGTACTAATAGATAGTGCCTTGATCAACCTTTATTAGAGAAGCTACACTTTGCAGTGAATGAAAATTAACACAGAGACCCACAACTGAAAGTATTGTAGAGAGTGAAAATTTTTGAGTACTCAGTCCCAGATGGAATTCCTTAATCAAGCATCTCTCCTCAAAGTTCAGAGATCTATCAAGAAGAGGAGGTAGAAAAATTGTAGGTGCTAGAGGTGGTAGACGAACCCAAGGTAAGCGTGTCTTTCAAAAGCCACAAGATTCATCCACATATGAACTCACAGAGACTGTATGAGAGTGCTTAGGACATGCACAGATTCAAGCCAAATGGGACCTCAACACTGAGAAGTGGGAGTGGACACTGGTTCTCACCCATAACTAAGACATTGTCTGTAATTGATACCAATTGGCAAAGGTATAATCAATTTTCTTCAATAGAGTGTCATGTATATCTCAAGCACATTCTAGGGCAGGCCCCATTCCCAGGAGTAGTTAAACAGTACAAAAAGAACTATGTGTCTTGAAGGACATTTTGTTTTGTTTTGACACTTTTTATATTGTTGATTTTTTTGTTTGATTGATTTTTTTATATTTTTATTTTTTGGTTATAGAGAGAAAAAATAAGATGAAGTTGGCTGAGTAGGATTTAAGAAGAATTTATGGAGGGGAAACTTGATAAAATGTGTATTATATAAAAATTAAATAAGCAATAAAATAAATTAAAGGAGAAAACAGCACACATTATATCATAGGAGCTTGAGGGGTTGTCTACTAACATCCTTTAGTGATAGCTTAAAACACTGGTCAGAACAGTAATATTTCTTCATTATCCATTTATTTCACTAATAATATTATTTTCTATTTTCTACTAACATCTTCATACTGGTGTTTTGAGCTCAGATCATTATCACAGACATTGCTTAGTGTGTGTGTGTGTGTGTGTGTGTGTGTGTGTGTGTGTGTGTGTGTG
>CAJRSG010008806.1:182807-233071 GCA_907169655.1 Acomys percivali
TGTGTGTGTGTGTGTGTGTGTGTGTGTGTGTGTGTGTGTGTGTGTGTTTATGTCTGAAGCTTCTAATCCCTCACCTTGGTTTCTATCTTGTTCTCAGGTGAGATAAGGATTACTTCGATGTTCTTGTGGGCTAAATAGATCTCAAAGTTGAACTTACAATAATCAGTCAGGTATCATCTGCAAAATAATGACAACTTTTGGGACTAATTTCTTTTTGAATATTGATATGTTCTATCATTATGTGTTAAAAATTCCCTCTGGGATGCAAAAATAAATTTTATTTACCTAGTGATCTATAGAAAAACTGCCTTCAAAAGGCAATGGACAGAGAGTGGTGTTAACTTACTGAGCCCTGTAACTGGTAAGTGACAGAGGATTTTTTTGTTTGTTTGTTTTGTTTTTTTGAGCTCAGGCCATTAACACAGGTTAATTCAGTATATCTTAATACATACACAGAACTAAATATGAGTTATCCTGATATCCTATGAACAAGGTATAGAAATTGTAAAGCACAACACTTTTAAAAACTTAACTGATATAAAGAAAATAAGTCAAGGGAAATACAAGCATTTGTACAAAAAGAATTTCCTTGATGTTGACAAAAGCTTTAATCAAACACCAGGTATGTGAAAAGCCATGTGGTGGGAAGACAAAGATGTGTTCCAGAAGTTAAACTTAATCATAATTTATTGGCACAGGAGAGTGTAGAATAATTCCCAAATATTTTACTTGTGAGGTGGTGGAGTAAGATATGGTATTACTAAGAGATATAGATACCAAAAATTGAGAGGTTTTTGTGCTTTGTAAACTATAAAAGGATGGTGAACAAAGACGAGCAACCTTGCTGAGTCTTTTGGGTGATGGCAGAATTTCCATCTCTAACTGACAACTCTGAATAGAATACTTTTACCATTGCTGAGTCTTTTGGGTGAATTTCCATCTCTAACCGACAACTCTGAATAGAATGCTTTTACCTTGCTTCTTCAGTATTGTGGGATGGTGATTTATAATTCATTCACAGCTGAGATTTGTTTGAAAAGTGAACAACTATATTTCAAAAAATGTCCAGGATAAATATTTTTAAAGGACTCTAAGCTTAATATGAGCAAAATGTAATCTATCTAATAATAGCATGAATTAATGGCATATAAATATGAATATATACTAAAGGTGAGAAAAAATGATATAAGAATAACAAGAAAAATCCTTAACATTTTGAGGTAAAGTCTTTCTTTTAGCTCAGTATTTGTCGCTAGTCAACCTTTTTTGTTTGTTTGTTTGTTTGGTTTTTAATTTCTTATTTATTGATTTACTTTCTCATACATTACTTCCTGGCCTCAGTTGCCCTCTCTTCCCTCCTCTCAGTCCTTGCCCCCAATATAATCTTCCCGTTTCCCTCCAGAAAACAATAGGTATTCCAGAGATAGCAACAAAATATAGCATGTCCATTTGCAGTAAAACTAACCACCTCTTCTCATATTAAGACTGGATGAGGAAAAAAAAAAACTGGATGAGGCAATCCAGTAGGAGAAAAGGGGTCCTAAAAGCAGACAAAAGTATCAGAGACAGTCCTTGCTCCTACTGCTAGGGGTTCCACAAGAAGACCAAGCTTCACGACCATAACACATTTGCAGAGGTTCTAGGTCTGACCCAGGCAGCCCTGATTGTCAGTTCACTCACTCAAGTCCCAATGAGACCAGGTTAGTTAATTTTATGGGTTTTCTTGTGCTGTCCTTGACTCCTGTTTTTTGAAAATATTCTCTTATGATCTACTCTTGCCTACTTAGCAATATTTGAAAGAAATATAACTGCATATTAATTTCATGCTAGTTAAGGAAACTGGTATATAATGAATACATTAGAACTCTGGAATATATAATGCTCAGGCAAGCTGATCTCCTGATATCACTTTACCAAGAAGGAAGAATATCACTCTTTATTTTGAACCATGGGAAAGATTAAAACTCCCAGAGAAATATTTTTTTCCTATGGGTAAGAAAAAGCTATTTTTCTTTTCAGTGAGAATTGTAACCTCTTCATGAAAATAAAAGGAATATAGGGGTTTTCTATAAGATAGACAAGCAGTATAGCTGAGTTAGAAAATATAGGAATACAGAGCAGCATGGATGCTTCTCATGGCACATATACAGTGCAGCAGCGAGCTATGGGAAGATTCACCACACATTCTAGTCCACTTTTTCTGTTCTTCTCCTCCTCTGGGTTGCTTTTCATTCAGCTCTTTTTTGTCACTTACGATGTCATCAACTCATTATCTGTTTCCTATTGTATTGATCTCTTATAGCCATTCTAGAGTCTCTTCAGCTGTTTAATCCAACACTGCTCTGTTTTCAGACTAGTGCAACGGAGTTTTCGTACTAGATTCCTTTAGAACGTGCTGAAAAATGTAGTGATTCTGGAGGGGAAATGTACATAGGATTGTATGTACAAACGTGCACAAAAGAATAAATTTTATTGGGGCATGTGAAAATGTCAAGGTTATTCATGTAAAACACCACAGCCAGTTGTGCAAATGCTCATTTTGTGGGCACCAGAGCTCCGGTAATATCAGCATGATGTTCTTTAAAACACAACCTATTGTGTTACAGTCCTTGCTGTTATTTCACCAGTCTTGGGCTTTAAAAAGAAATAAATTAAGATAATCTTTTCCTGCCTTCCATACATAGTAGATGGAAACCTCAATCAAATTCAGGATTTGAATATGCTTTAAAGCTAGAAAATCACTAAGATAATCAGATAAATGCTAAATTTTAGGTATTGGTGTGTGTGGTGATGTTTGCTCATGTGTGGAGGCAAGAAGTTGACATAAACATGTCTTCTTCAGTGGCTTCAATTATCACGAAGTTCAGTGTGGCTAGACTTGCTGGGATGCCGTCCTGGGATCTCTGTCTCTCCACTCACGGGCTCTTGCCATGAGTACATTCCAACATGCTTAGCATTTTACATGGTAGAGATTTGTACTCAGATCCTATTGCCAGGCAAGTACTTTGCCCATTGAACCATCAACCCAGCTACTATGTAAACATTACATTTTAAGAAGCAAGAGATAACGTTCAATTTAAATTTTTAGGTTTTTATATATACAAGATGTTGAGTTTGCTACAGTGGAGTGTGACCATAGAGTGGGATCATAGATTTTCTACTTGTTTATTCCAGGAAGGAAAATAAGAAACCATTCAGATAATTTCAATGTTCAAGTACTTACATTAGTACAACAAATCCTATGAGGAAAAGCCATTTACGAATCAGAGATTATTTTCCTTAAAAAACTTCACTGAGAATTTATTTAGAACTGAGTCCCAAAATACCAAAATGGTTATAAGAGCTATAAAGAAGTTCCAGGAAGGAGGATGGTTTCTGACTATTGATAAAAATAATTGCTAAGTATTTGATAAAGAACTATAACTTTTACCAAGTTTATTAAATCTAGCACTTTTAATTTTTTATATACAAAAAGTCTGTGTGCATGTTTGAAGTTAATACCGAGTGAGCTATGTGCTTCACTGTTAATTGAACATAAAAATTAAAGTTAATGATAAAAATATGATAGGTAACATATTGTAAGTTTATATTCATTGTTGTAAAATTAACCATAATTCTGATAACAGGGATATGAGTTTGAAGGGTGCTATGGGAAACCATTCCGAACCATAACAAAGCTACTCATAACAAAGCAAGTAACTGGTCACTAAAATTTGAGAAGTGTTGAATTACTTATTAAGAAATAACAGACAGAATAATATTAATGAGGTTACTTACTTTTGATTAAGATGCTCTATAGCACCACATACCACCCTCAATATGAATGTCTTTTTATTTTTCAGATAAAGTGTTTCACATTTACCAGTTTTCTGATCACTGATGAAACAATGTGGCTGAATAACAATGTGACCGAATTCATTCTACTTGGTTTGACACAGGATCCTTTTAGGAAGAAAATCCTATTTGTTGCATTTTTGCTTTTTTATACGGGGACGTTATTGGGTAACTTGCTGATCATTGCTACCATCAAGACAAGCCAGGCCCTTGGGAGCCCCATGTACTTCTTCCTTTTCTATTTATCCTTGTCTGACACCTGCTTCTCTACAACTGTAGCCCCTAGAACGATTGTGGACTCCCTGATGAAGGAGGCCTCTATCTCTTTCAATGAGTGCATAATCCAAGTCTTTACATTTCATTTCTTTGGCTGTCTGGAGATCTTTATCCTCATCCTCATGGCTGTTGACCGCTATGTAGCCATCTGTAAGCCCCTGCACTACATGACCATCATGAGCCGTCGGGTCTGTGGGATGCTGGTAGCCATAGCCTGGGTGGGATCCTGTGTGCATTCTTTAGTTCAGATTTTCCTGGCCCTGAGTTTACCTTTCTGTGGTCCCAATGAGATTGATCACTACTTCTGTGACTTGCAGCCACTGTTGAAACTTGCCTGTTCAGACACATATATGATCAATCTGCTTCTGGTGTCCAACAGTGGAGCCATTTGTACAATGAGTTTCCTCATGCTCATGGTCTCGTATGTCATCATTCTCCGTTCCCTAAGAAATCACAGTGCTGAAGGGAGGAGAAAGGCCCTATCCACCTGCATCTCCCACATTATTGTGGTTATCCTTTTCTTTGGACCTTGCATATTTATATACACACGCCCTGCAACCACATTTCCTATGGACAAAATGATAGCTATATTTTACTCAATTGGGACACCTTTGCTCAATCCTCTGATTTACACACTGAGGAATGCAGAGGTGAAAAATGCCATGAAGAAATTATGGGGAAATAAATTGGTCTCAGATTATAGAAAATAAATGGAAGTCTCCACTTTTTCATAGTTAACATTAAATTAGAAGGCAACAATTTTGTAATATAGTTTATTACTTTATTCATATTATATCTCAATTGTTATCCCATCCCTTGTATCCTCCCATTTTTCCCTCCCTCCCATTTCCCCCTTACTCCCTTCCCCTATGACTGTGACCGAGGAGGACCTCTCAAAATTTAGTTTTTATTATTAGTTTGATATATCAGTTTCTTAGGGCATATAGATTATAAATTCATAGAATAAAGACACAATGTGAAAAATACTTCTGTTGAGCCAATTTTATGTAGTGAGATAAAGCATGAAATAAAATCGGTGTGAAAACCCTTGGTTTTTGTTCACCTTTGACGCCTGCTTTGTCTCTGGCTCTCCAGTCTTTCTTCCCTAACACCACTTGTGGCTGTGATTACAATGTTCTACCCTTCACCCTGTTGACTTCTAAAGTGTCCTTCTAATAATACCTGTCTATATAATCACATCTTCTATTCAACTCCTGAAAAGGATTACCTCTCCCAGTTAGTTATTTTTTATTTTAATTATTTTATTTTTGTGATCTTAATATAATTACAACTGTTCTCTTTCTTTCCCTCTGTAAAAGTCCTTCCATTTAAAGCTTCTTGTTGTCTTTTAAACATGTAACTTACTTTTTCCCTGTTATTGCATACATGTGTGTATATGTGAGTACATATATATTTCAATTGATTATTTTTTATAAATATATCAACTTATGCTATTCTTTGGACTCAACATGGCTCTGGATTGAAATGGTTTTAGCAGTGTGTCACCCCTTCCAGTGGAGTCTGTGTGACAAGTACAACACAGGCCTGAGACTAAGACCCCCTTTTTAGGGGAAGACACCAAAGAGGGGAGAGTCTCCTGGACTGGGGTCAATGTTCCTGCCGGCAGAGAAACTGCAGTTTCAAAACTCTCTTTTCTGGGAACTATTTTCTGTTTCTCTCTACACTCTAACTGCATTTCACCCCTAAGGTGGGACTCCTCAAGCATAGCAATGGTTGCTATGAGACTCTGGCCCTGGCTCAGGCCTGCAGCCAGAGACTGCCCATGGCTGAAGTAGTTCTGCTTCACTTCCACTTATTAAAAGAGACATGACTAGAGATTAATCATTAGTTAATAGGTTACACTATGGCCTACAAAGACATGGAGTATTTCAAAAGACTCTAGGTAGCAGGAAGGAGAAGAATGGAGAAACGTCCTGGCACAGAGGTGCTGGGCACAAGTTTCGTTAGGGAGAGGACGTTGGCCCTGGACAAAGAAAGCACATACATATTGATATCAAGCCAGTAACTTAGGAGAGATGACGTCTTTCTGCTATGTACTTTGTGTTGTTTCATTCAAGGCTGTAATTCAAAAAATGACAACACAATAACTTCACATTCTGTATCTGTACTGTGTATGTTTGATTGCTCACTGACTTCCGTGAGACTGCTCTGTGGAAACTGTAACCACCACAAACGCCCCTGTTTTAGAAGAAGAAATGTACATGATGCTAGGCTGCTTGGCTGCAACAGGCACTCAGATGAAGACTTGGCTGTGTCTCACTTCACCATATTTCTGTTCACCGATGCTCAAAGAATCCCCGATCTCAAGGACCTATCCTCGACTGAGCTAGTGGTCCGTGGCAGTTGCTGGTATAGGGGAAAATGCATGCACGTGATAGGATCTCTCTTCTGTTTCAAGACTGACTGGGAACTCTTACCGTGTTTATTTATATAGAACACTAACAGGATACTGAGAGAGAGATTCACTCTTGAGAATCTGTGATGCTCTGCTCTCAACTTTTGTGTTGCAGTCACAGTGATTCTTTTGTGACTCATTACCTTCTTCTGACTTGATCTCTTTTAATTTAACTGTTAAGCTTTCTCCTGAACATACTAATTATAGAGTTTTACTTATAGCAAAGTGTTAGAGTAAGTACGGGCTATGTACTTATGGCTTACATCCTTAGGATAGTTTGAGGTAAAAATGTCTATGTTGGTTAGAAAACAGTCACTTCAGTAAGACATTTAAATATATTAACAAAATTAAATAAAACCAGGATGACCCAAAGGAATATTTCAGATTTTGAAACAAAAATTTTATATTGCACTGAATTTTTGAATTGAATCCCAATGAAAATAATACTAGTAAAGGGGAAGCAGACTTTTTTACATTAATAAATATATTAATTTTATCATTATTAATTAACACTTCAATATTGAAGACTATTAATGCGAAAAATTATACTGATAATTTTGGAATTTGGTTTCTTTAAAAATCATAAATAGTATAATATGTTTTAATTTTAGTTAGTGTGTGTCGGGTATGGGAGTGCTTCACATTGTCCACAGCAGGAGACTATGCTTTGCCTTGTGTTCTAGCAGGGGTGTGAGTTTTTTCCAGAAGCAATAGTTCCTGTGATTGTGTGGCAGCTGGAATTCTGTAGAATTTTCAGAGGGTATAGAAATGCTAGGGCCCCGAGAGGTGATGTGGATCATGGTTGTGGGGTTGGTGGTCAGTATACCTTGTGGTTTATCAGTAGGTTGTCACAAAGAAGAAATAACAAGAAGTAAACGCTAGATATTCTGAGACCAAAGATCAAACTTGCTCCTAGGAACTAGATACTCCTAATCAGTAGAAAGAAAGTAGTTTAATGAAAACACCACCCCCTTTCCAACCTCTGACTTTACTCAGGATCTCTTTCCTTTATTCTTTTTTTCTCTCCTATCTAGTGTTAGGGGGTGAAAGGGTGGAATAAAAAGAATATAGAGTGGTGAAAGAAAGAAGAACCCACTAGGTAGCCAAAGACCAGATATAAGGAATATTTCTATTTTAATGTTATTTTTCCTGGTTTTACTCATAGAAAAAAATCAAACATTGATTTTTTTGTTTAAGACTTCTATTATTTTCACAAACTAGCAAAATTAATAACAAAATGTGTATCGATTTTGTTGTACCAGAAACTACAAAATTTCTTGCTCTTTTTTCTTTTCCTCTTTTAAAATTTATTTTTTATTTTTAAGTATGTATTTATATTATTCCACATATATAAAATAAACTACCTATAGCAAGAATAATCATGACACAATCAGGAATTATATAAATGTTACACTCTTAGTGTTTTGGTTATTTGTATTTGACAGCCTTGAAGAAAACTTCGTTCCTATCTTGGTGCGTCTAAAATTCTCAATGTAAAACATTCTCCATTGCATCCTGTCATTATCAACTTAAATCATCTATCTAGACCTAAAAATATCTTAACCCCTAAACAAATAAGCTTAATTGTAAAGCTAAGCTACCTGGTCTTCAACTCCATCGGAAACATAAGAATGCCTTTTTTTTTTTTCTTAAAAAACAAAACAAAACAAAAAACCAACAACAATAAAAACAAAAACCAAAAACTTTTATTGATTGAGTGTCACATTATGCACCCAAATTCCAAATTAGGAGGAGTTGTACATACTAAGTTATAAGACTGTGCTTAGAGGACTTGTGTACTAACCATACTCAAGAAATGTTCTGTGTCATGTGAATTGTTGCAGGTGACATGAAAACAGAATTCCTGGAAAATAAAATATGACTGAAAGTTTAAAAAACTACTTTTATCCTCATAACCTACATAAATAAATAAACTACTTTTATCCTCATAATCTACATATATCCTAAGCACTTGCAAATCTGATCCTACTCCCTCGGTTTCACTCCCCAACCTTCCCCTCACTTATGCCGCCCCCCCCTTCCACTGTCCATTCCCTCCAGGCTCTTCCCACCTCCCATGCAAGTCCCACCTTCCACTTCCTGTCCTTCTGCCCAGCTGATTGGCTAAACAGTGCTTTATTGACAATTGCCACATTCACTCTAGGCATTCCTCCACAGCTACATAGCTCTCCTCTTTCATGCCTTTGGTGCCATCTGTCCCAACTACTGAAGGTGACAAAGGCAGGAAGGCATCACAGAATAATAGTGGTGAGGCTATATCTCCCATGTCCTCCACCTTGGGATGGTCCACCTGTGCTCACCCCATTAGGGCCAGCTCTATTGTGCTGCTCAGGTAAGGTCCAGGGCTTGCTCTCCCAAGTGCTGCACCCTGAGAGGGCCAGGAATAGTTCTCCTGACCTCATGACCCTGTGGGCAGCTTCTCAACTGCTGAAGTTGAGAAGGATTTGAAGAGGAGGGCATCACTTCTGTGCCTATGCCATCCCATGCAGACAAGTGTTAGAGTCAGCTCTCCTATACACATGCCTTCAGGGTTGGCTAACCCATAGCCGCAGCACCAGGGCCAGCTCCACTGTGCTGCCTGGGTGAGGCACATTGCTGGCTTGGGTGGGAGGTGGGAGGTGGGGCCAGCTCTCCAGAATGCTGCAGCCAGTGAGGAGTGGGGCCAGTTCTTCACAGCCCTTGCACATCCACATGGTTCCCAGTGGCTGCACCTACCACTGATGTACCCTTGTTTCCAGTGGTAATAGGAGCAGTGAACATCAACGCCAACCCCTGCCTCTGCAAACTCACAGACTCAGACAGGGCCCTCAGTGGCAGCTCCTGCTGGGACCTCATCATGGCTCCAGGTGGCAAGGATGGCCACTAACAACAGGCTACTCTTCTACGCCCTTGAGCCTCCAGTTCCATCTCTCTTCACAATGCTCATGCTGCTCCACTTTTGTGTCTCTCCCCTCCGTCCACCACATATACATTGTGGTGGTTCCTGCTGCAGGCTGGTCATGTGGCTGGTGGGCCTTTAGGTGACATCCTTCTTCTTTGTTGCATGCTAGAGCAGCAATCAAGTTTGCACAGCCTGACTATGCAGTGTACTGAAGGTCAGGTCTGTGGGTGGCATGGTCGTCTTCGGGTCTCTGCTGATCTTCCTGCTCCCATGCTGTGCTGCCTGAATTTGATTTGATTTGATTTTTATGTGTCCTAGGCATACACTCTTAGGCTACTAAGCCAGGTACCAACCTAGAATGAAACAACTGTCATCTGCTTTGCCCTTGACTGATATAAAAACAATACCACCAACAATGTGTCTCTTTGCCTGTTGCCAGGGAGTTTATTTTTCCCTCCCCTTTCAAAATTTCTTTCATTTTTAGTTTTCTTGAGTACCTGGGATTGAGTATAAGTCTTCACCCATGTTGGTCATGGGATCTACCTTGTGATATACCTCCATTGTGATATAGCTCAACCCTAGAATTGCTTTATTCCAAAGTAATTTTGTGTGCGTGCTTGTAGAAATCTGTAGAGTCTACAGTGTACTATATTGATATGTATAGTATATGTCACTTCTTTCTACATTCTTTGAGTTTTAGTCTTCAATCAATCTTGAACATGTTGTCCTCATGCAATACATACAACTTAACTCTGTTATTGCAGGCTTTTCAGTTTCAAATTTTAGTTGACAGAATAATACTTGATCCCTTTTCTTTTTAAGACAAAATTAATACACATTAAATATAGAAACATACTTTTTATTTATTTTGCTTTATTATATAAGTGTTATGATTTCATGTATATCTGTGCACCATGTATGTACCTGGTATTCAGACAAATAACAGAAAATTGGATCCCTGGAAGTGAAGTTATGGATTTTTTTATGTTTCTTTTTTAACATATACTTTTATATTATTACACATGAATAAAATAAACTACATACAGCAGAAATAACCACAAGACAATCCGGAATTATATAAATATTACATTCACAGTGATTTGGTTATTTGTATTTGGTAAACTTCAATTAAACATCCTTTGTATCTTGTTGGGTCTAAATTTATGAGTGAAAATCAATATCTATCATATCTCATCTCTATTAACGTAAAACATCTATCTTGATCTAAAAACATTTTAACGCCTAACCAGCTAAGCTTAATTGTAAGACTAAACTATTTGATCTTCAAACCTGTCAGCGACTTGAGAAGGGATAAATGTTAAATACCTGAATGAACCTGGAGTGCAGGTTAGCAGCTTCCAAAATGAAGAAAAAAATGACTAAAACAATTTACTGCCTGAACAGTCATCCAACACTCTTCTTCCTTCTAGCCCAATATATCTGACAGACATATTTGTGAGGCAGGAATTATTGAGAACTTGCTTACCCTGGCAGAATTCAGCCATCGACTCTGGCCTGCATTGAAGCGTGCCCACTTTTAAGCAGAATTCTGTCTGGCAGAAATGAGGACATTTTTCCCAGTGGCTGGTGTGCAATATTTGAAGTCAACTCCATAAGGAATCTCTTTGATGCTCATCATCTTCTTTGAGGCAGGCTGGGTATTGCCAGGAGTTAACTTGTCTTGTTGTCAAAGAATCTTTAGAATAATAAAAAAATCTTTAAATGCCATATTCTGTAGGTCTCTAAGGCTTTTGAAGACCTTATTTAACTATTTTACCTTATATATCTGTATAATCTTATCTATCTGTTAGACCTAGGATATACATTCTTGTGACAAAATTAGACTAATATTTGACATGACTATGATTTGTTCAACCAACAGTTAGCTTGTATTACTTAAGTATCCTAAATAGGCTGCAGTACCACTTTCAAGGTATTGGAAGTAAACCTTGTATTATAATTGAGTTGGATAGATATAACACCTCATATTAGAGTAGAAATATATATATGTGTATATATATATATACATATATAGTGTGTGTGTGAAGAATAATCTTAAATTTGAATTCTATACCAATGTATCAGAATTACACTTATTTTGTATAATATACAAAATTTTATATCAATGAATTAAAAATAACTTTATGAGTAATATGAGTATTTATGAGTAAAAAAATTAGGTCTTGAGTTGAGGAGTAGATTGAATAATCTGCATTTTGTTCTAGCCTCCCTCTATATTTCTATATTCCTCTTTCTTTCTTTTCCATTTCTATCTCCTTACCTAAAAAAGAAAGATAAAGGGAAAGAGAGATGTCCCTGAGTCCAAGCTACTTTTCTGTCTGTATAAGACCAATAATAACTTATAACGAACTCCCGATGAAAATAAGTATCTATAGACCAAGAAAGCAAACAGAAACCTACCCAGTCCCCTTAGAGGAAACAGGATGTCATTCTCTTAAGGTTTCTTCAGGCCAGTTTAGGGCGAATAATACCTTTGAAGGGGCCAAGAAAAAAATTAGGGAAAATGGTTAAGCAAGCCAGGGATAGCATTTGTGGTCCTTCCTAAATGTTGAGAAATTTCAGGCTTAATAGTAGTCCTGTGTGGGACAGTCTGAAATGCTGGACCAATTGGGATTAGAAGCTTTCTACAATGCTGTTCTGGAAGCTGTCCTGTTCTGATAGGTAACAGCAACTGAGGCTCCTGGGCCTGGAAATGAAGGATGCAGATTTCAGCATCCAGCATGCTGAGAGGATTGAATCCTGTCCAATTTGATCCAGTGTCAGTGTCTGTTTTTTTGTTCTGAAACATAATTTCTCACAAGCATTATACAGTTCTAACATTATAACTGTATAAGGTGTGTGTATGGGTAAATTTTAACCTCAGTGTGTGTTCTGGGAGTTATATTTTGGTCTTCTGAAAAAACAACATGCACGTTTAAAAGCTGAATAATCTCTCCAACCATGTAAGTACCTTCTTAGAGTCTATTACTTCTGGACCTACAGAGAACATAAGGCCCTCACATTTCAGTACGGGCAAATGAAGCCTTTGACCTGATGAACTGTTTCATAATCCCTGGGATGTCATCAACACTTTCCTCTCCCTTGAAAGAGAAATGTTTTCATGTCTAGACAACACTGTTACCCCTGAGAAGAACCCATTATTCAGTAGTATTTGCTTTCTAAACGAGCATTGTCCTACATCACTTATTGTTTACAAGAGCAAACGAAATAAACATCTTAAGGAAGCCAGTCTAGGAAAGTGCAAACTTACTTTACAAAGATACAAGCCATATCAGGAAATAATAGGAGTTAGCCAGTATAGGGATGAGACCAATGAGAATTTCAGTATGGTCGTGAGTTCTGAAGGTTTTCAGAGATGTTGTCAGAATACATGTCTAGGGAGAAAGAAATTGACATGCACACCCCAAAGTGATGAAAATGCGTATTACTGTGTTTCCCCTGCTTGTCCATAGAAAATAATGGGATGAACCCTGATTCTCTATACCTCAGACTGTGACTCTATTTAGAAAAAATGCCTACAGAGATAATAATGCTACAACAGGCCTTCCTGAAAACCCTTGTATAAAGGGAAATTAAGGCATAGAGATCGGCACACATGGAGAATTTCATATGCCAATGATGACAGACTGAAATGGTGCTTTTATGAACCAAAGAACATCCACATATGCCAATGAACTCCCAGGCTGTAGGAGATGAATAGAACAAATTATCCTCAGAGTTCCGAGCAGGAATCAACCCCACTGGTAGTGTGATCTCAAACTTTAGCCTGCAGAACTGTGAGAAAATAAGTTCCTATCCAGTATGCCACCCAGCTCGTGGTACTCAAGGACACCCTAGGAAACACATTGGAAAAAAATATTTTGAGATCCTAAGAGATGGCACTTGCTATCACATATAGGTGGACAGTCATATTATTTTCCTACTTTGGCTATAAGAAAGCAATAGCAATTTGATAAGTAAAGCTTATCAAGTTCAAGTTTTATTTGTTGCCATTTGCCCAGCCTTGTCAAATTACTTCCTTGTACCTCTTTGGAAACACTAAATATCATACCATTCATTAAATAAAAATGTATACATTAAGTAAAACTTTCTTGTAAAATCCAAACACAAAATCTTATTGCAATGGGTGTTTAAAGTTATAACTTTTACTTCTGAAAGCATATAATTTAAAGAATTTCCTAAAAAGCAAGAAAAAATAGCATTAATTTCATTTAGTAAGATGTTTGTTAAAAATACAGGCAGCTGATCTTCTGCCACTCAGATAGGATATGTCCTAGTAAGCAGGGGTAGTGGTTAAATGGTGGTGCATTTACACAGTAGAATACTACTCAGGCATTGAAAACATGTAAATCATGAAATTTGCAAGCAAATATGTGGAAATATAAAAGATCATCCTGATGAGGTAACCCAAACCCAGAAAGTCACACATGCTATGTACTCACTTATAAGAGGACTATAGCCACTAAGTACAGAATAAGAACATTACAATGAACAGACCTAAAGAAGATAAAGAAAAAGGAGGACTGCCAGGGTCCTTCCCTGAGATGAGGGAAGGTTGGATGCTATGGGGTAAGGATTGGGGATCAGGAGAAGTTTACAGCTTGACTGACTGGCAGAGTGCTTCTTCATTTATACAGAACTCAGTATGCAGGGTTAGATGCACATTGTTCCAAAACAAAGGTCATATAATTTTTGTACCCAAAGATGTGTTTTAACTTCCACTTGGTCATAAGTTTAGTTATCATTGACAAACTGTGACAGAATGGAGTTACCTTTTACAATTATTTTCCCTCATCAACTCATAGCCCAACTTTCAACAATACTGAAGTTTCAAGAGCATATTTTGTCAAAACACAACAGCCTGTTCTCAGGCTGGTCACTCTTGAGGCTTCAAGGGCACTAGACAGAAAGGAAATCTCCAAGCCAGCCTGGGAATATGGTTATGTCCCAAGCATGTATTATCAACTTTTAATAGTCAGAGTGCAAATTGTCACCAGGCCCAAGAAAAATCTTCAAGGAAAAGTTGCTGAAGTTATTATTCAATTTCTTCCATAATACAGTTTCTATTTTATATATTTGTAGAATGTATTTATATATCTAATCTTGGTATTCTTTGTTCCTTAGTCATATGATACCATAGTGGCTCTGTATGAGTTAACTTTTTCTAGGAAAGGGAGGTCTTAATATTTTATTCTTTTATCATTAATCCACACCATTCTTTGTTCATCATTCTAGGGAAGAGGCTTTTAATTTGATTTGCTGCTAACTTCTCTAGCCTATCACTGGATATTGTTTACATTTATAAGTTTACTTTGTTTTAATTATCTTGTTCCTGAGTAAGGAACACCCAGGGGCAGATGTGCCAAAAAGTATCTTTGAGTCAGAGCCTCTGGAATAATTATTTGAATCACAGCTTCCAAGGCATAAGGAAGACCTTCAAGTAGGACCAGATAAAGATATCTCTCTAAAAGTGGGAGGGCTAGTATGATCAAAAGAGAGGGTATAAATGAGTGATAAGAAAATTTTTGTCAATCCAATACCCCCAGCTTGTACAAAATAATAAAAGTCCCCAAGCATCCAACACATAGAGATCAAGGCCAAAAGTTGGGCGACTGTACAACAGCAATTGTACCACTCAGCTCAGCTTTGAATTTCACTGTTCCCATTAGATATGGCTGTTCCAGAGGACTCAAGGGAAGATGTTTAAATTTCACTCAGAAGGGTGAAATAGAATAGACAGAGGTAGTGGATGAAGTGAGGGAACAGGAAAAAAGAGGGAGCGCAGAAAGAAATAAGGGTGGAGAACAGAAGTGGAAGAACAAAAGGCACGCAAACAGAAGAGAAGCTCTGGGCAGGGGCATGTCTATGACAAACTGAAGACCTCAGTCAGAAGAGATCTTTGGGAGGATAGGAAGGGGACTGTATCTGAGACTCCTAGTAGCAGGGGCCATAGAGACTGAAGAGGCCACCTTCTAACTAGACAAGACTCCTAATGGGTGGAGGCGAACACCAACCCACCCACAGAAACTTTGATCCAAAACTTACCCTGCCTCTAAGATGTGCAGGGATAAAGGCAGGACAGACAGACCAATGATTGGGGGGAATGTTCAACCAATGTCTGGCCCAAACCAAGACCCATCAAATGGAAGAGATCAAACCTCTGACACTGTTGTTGATACTCTGCTATGCTTGCAGACAGGACGCTATCAGAGTTGTCCTCTGAGGGGCTCCACCCAGCACCAGTTCGAAACATGCTCAGACTCACAGCCAAACATTGGATGAAACATACGGAATCTAGTAAAAGAGTCAGGGGAAGTATAAAAGGATCTAGTGGTCACAAGATCCCCACAAGAAGATCAACAGAACCAACTAATCACGGCTCAGAGGAACCTGTGGAGTCTGAAGCACCAAAGTCTGTACCGTAGACTGTACCTAGGCCCCCTATACAGATGCAGCTGATGGGCAGCTCAGGCTTTATGTGGGTCCTCTAGTAAGGGGAATGGGTGTGGTCTCTGAAATGGAGTCTGTTACCTGCTTTTTGATCACTACCCCTGATTAGATTGCCTTGCCAGGCCACAGGGGAAGAGGACAAACTCAGTCCTGATGAGAATTGATGAGCTAGTGTGGGTGCATAGGAGAGTTGTACTTTCCCAAGGATTAGGGGAGGGGAGGGGAAGTGAGGGGGGGGACTGGTAGGAGAGGTAGGAGTGGGCTACAACTGGGATGTAAAGTGAATAAATAAATAAGTTAATTCAAAAACTACAGGGATCTAAGGTGTGCTGGGAGTGGGAGAAATGGTCTTCTCCAAAGAAGACTATTATCAACTGGTTATCTATTATCTCATGGTCAGCCATGGATACATAAATACAAGTACTTTACATAGAGTAGTTTATGTTTATGTATTTAGGAATATATATACACATATATATCATATACAAATACATATTCATTTCAAAAGTTAATGAAAAAAGAGGCCATAAATCTGAGAAAGAACAAGAAGGGGTATATGGGAGGGTTTGAAAAGAGGAAAGGGAAAGGGAGAATGGTGTAATGACAATCTCAAATAAGAGAAATCATTAAAGAGAAAAAAATCATGAAAACAATAATATGAAACAATGAAATAAAAGATAAAATTGAAAAAGATCAAACGATCTGAAAAAATTAGGCATTGTACATCTGATGAGACAACTTGGAGCAAGGAATGACACTGTAAGAGGTGCATCTTATGAAGAATTTGAAATAGACGCATTTAAGTTTTACTCTAATCATATCAAGAAAAAGACAAATTATCTTACTATTACTAGATTTCAAGCCTTTATAATTAGGAAGACCATCAATCAATAATATATGCGTAAAGATTTTTTCCTATGTAGACAGTGATAAATGTTTTAGAATGCTTCTTCCCTTCACATAAATCCTGCAGTATGCTGCGTTGTATTTCTAAACAATGTAAAATGTTTTAAAAGTACACCTGAAAATCTAAGTATGGTTGCTGAAAATCACATGAGGTTCCTTTTGACAGATTAATTCAGGGATGCCCCTAGGGATAGTCAGTGGGGCAGCATCCAAGTCTCTCCAGTGCCCTTAAGCTCTCTTCTGGTGGACTCCTGCTGCTCCCGAAGCTGGGAGCCCTACAGTCTGGACTTGGCATTCACCATCACAGAGAAGGAAGGAAGGTAATGGGCCCCAATGTATATCACATTATTCGCATGAATTTGACATGCCTCTCAGTCTCATTCTTAGTACTGACAGAGTAAGTTTTAAAGACATCATTTATTTTAATGACAATTGGATAGCGATACACAGAGAATAACGATTATTTGACTTCATTTTTATAACCTCTTGAAATATCTACTTATTATTTCACGTTAAAATATACTTCTTAAATTTACTGTCATGAACTAAAGAATTAGAGATAATTTCAAATGCTGATAGAAATCGGCAAACATTTGCAGTGTAAGTTGTTATTTATTTTATCTCACCCTTCTTTCTTTTGCCTTAAAAATACTGTCTAAATAAAAGTCATAGAATTCTTTATCCTTATTTTCGTTCTTTACAGTAGAATTATAATTTTCATGAACTATATATTGTGAAAAATATAGCTGCTTGAAAATTGCTTTCCATAACCTTAAATTCTTTCATTTATATCCTAAATTCACATTTTAATAGTTTGGTAGAAAATTTTAGAGGATGTATTCCAACAGAAAATATGCTTTTCTGAAGTCTTAATTTTATTTTATTTATTCTTCATATATTATTTATTTACTTTTTAGAGTTGTAAAGAGGAGAAATGAAAACTTCAGTTAAATAATACTGCAGGAGTCTGAGATCAACACCTTGAATTCACTTTCCCTTCATTTTTATTTGTCTATGCAACTCTCTACAGAAAAAGAAAGAAAGCCCAATCAATGTGGTTCACAGGGTGAATCTTTCTTCTTTCATGAATACTTTTAAAAAATATGTTTTTTTTAAAAAATATGTTTTTGATAAAAATAATGCTTGATGGTTAATGACCAATAGATTCTTTTCTTTTTTTTTTAGGTTCAACTTTCTTTTTAAAAATTTTCTCTCTAACATGTATGCACATGTATACATTTATATTATTACACATATATACAATGAATTCCATAGAGCAAGAAGAACCAGAAAACACTCAAGAATTATATAAATGTTCATAGTGTTTTGGCTATTTGTATTTGGCAAATTTGAAGAAAACATCTCAATTCTCTGATGGGGTTGAAGTCCAGATAGTTCAGTTTTACAATTAATCTTAGTTGTTTAGGAGTTAAGATGTTTTTAGGTCTAGATAGATGTTTTAAGTTGATAGAGATGAGATGATAGATATTTACTTATATTCAGAATTTAAGGTCACCAGGATAGGAAGTCTTAATTTTAAATTATGAATATTAAAGAATATGCTTTTAATGACTTGAGATATATAAGTAATGATGAAATCAAACACTTGAAATAGTATACACAGGTAATTTAAAGAACAATAAGCAAATATACATAATAAATCCCACAAATCTCTAAATAACCAAATAAATGTCATAATACAGAGAGTAAAGTGTTATTTTACACACTTGTTTGGTCTAATTATTTTACATGCTAAGGGGGATTTTCTTTTGTAGGTATTAGATTTGGGGTGCTTATGTAAATCTATTACCTGATTTTAGTTTTTCCATCCATGGTGTCAGGTTTTACTATGTTCTTTGTATTTTTATTAACAAAAGAGCTTTTCTAAGAAGTAGTTGTCAAAATGGCTTATGACTTATATAGAAATCACTGAAGAAAACATATCCTCAGGACTTTTCTTGGGTATTTAGTGTGTTTTATACTTTCTACCCTGTGGTAGAAAATATTAGATAGTATTAATTTACATGAGAAAAATCAAAGCTTAGAGTTATATAACAGCAGATAAAAGCCAATTTCATGCACAATCACAGTGCTGGCCTGTCTTCCTCATTCACATAACTTGAGATTGTTATGTCATATGCCATAGAAGTTAATTGGTAAAGCTTATTTCTGAAGAAAAAAATTTATTCAAGAGAAAAAGGCTCACCCAAACAGTCTGAAGTTGGGTTTTTTTTCCTTTAATTTTTTAAACTCCACAATATCAACTTTAGATTTAAGAAATTTTGCGTGTTTTTATAAAAATTTGCATTTTATTTAAATATTATTAAATAGTTAAAAGTGCAAAGGGATTTAGTTTTCTTCATCCTTAAAGCAAATGGAAAAATAGTGGTATTTGTTTAAATGTGGGTGCTGATAAAATGAGTTTTTCGTGTCCTTATGTGGACTATTTCTTTTGTCATTTATTCTTGGGCTGGAGTGTACCTACTTATACTTATACATGTGTGACAATTTACAGATTATAAAGCTTAGGCTGTTCCTTCCACAACTACATTTACCTTAGTAAAGGAGGAAATTATAAATTAAATAATAAATAAACAAGAGCTCCAAGTTTTTGCAGAATTTCAATAAAAGATTGTAATTTTTTTCTTTATTGATCTAAATTCCACTTGATATATAATGTATTCTTCTGAGGCCATATTAAACAATGTGGTTAACATGTTTAGTTAAGTAAGTCAGGAAACTCTGGTAAGAAAATCAACAAAAAGTTTGATTATAATATCCTTTGATCACCACCTCCTTTATTCCTTAGATGTAACCATGTCATTCTACACCTTTTAAAATACATTTATGAATACTCAAGCACTCACAGAAATTAGTTGTGTATGACTTTTCCCATAGCCATTATTAGACTTGTGTCACCTTTCAGACTTCTTATGTTTTATGCTTGCAGTAAATGGTTCTCCCTCCCGTCATACAGATCCAGCTAAGATCTGGTTTGTATTCCACAGTGAACAATGTATTATGCTCTATTTCTGCTTTGTTATTTTTTGCATTTAGAATTTTTCCTCCTTTCAAATGTTCACAAAGTTGCAATGAACATTCTTTTGAATGTTTAAGAGGTCCTTTTAACAGGGTAAATATTTATTCCCTAGTCTATCAATACATTTTGTTTTAGAAAATATTCTAAGTTATATGTGTGCAATGCTAATAACTCAGAGTAATGTGACATTTATGTTTAATTTGCATTTTTGATTTTAGATTTGCAACTGGACCTTATTTCATGTGACGCTTTTAGAGATTTGGGGAATAGTTAGGTAAGAGTGTATTAACTTGAGATCAATGAATGGAGTTTGAATCCATCTATAAAATGCTATCGAATACATAATATCTTTTTGTGTCAAATGTGCTTTTCCTGGAGACTTACTTGTATTGATATACAGTGCAAAAGGTATTAATCTATCACTGTTCTAACTGTTCTAATTCTTTGTAGTATAGTGACATTTCCATTCAAGAGTAAGGTTGGTGAATTAATTTACTCTTATAAAGATGTCTTGAATTGAGTATTTGTGTGACATATTTTAGACCAATTACTACAGTTACAGAAAATAAATATGTAAAGAAGGAAATATTCTATATTATTTTCATTTTCACTTACATATTTTAAGCTGTATCAACATGTAGAGCATCTAGTGGAGTAAAAACATGTGGTTCAATGTTAAGATACAAGTTGTTGAAACAGATGATATGAGGCACTCCTCTGTATGTACTCTGTGTCTCTGCAGGTGCTAACTTCCAAGATGATGCCAGTATGTGAGTAAATTATGACAACATAAGGGACTCCAGGTCAGACTGGAAAACAAACTGGGAAACAAGGTGAAATCTAGGAACTCAGAGTCACTCTGGAACCTAGAAAGAAGCCACCCTCTTCGCCAAAACTTTGCTAGCTGCTCTTTATCACCTATCTTATTTATTTCTATGGTAGGCGTCAATGGCACTTCTGAGACTGCTGTGAAGATCTTCAATAATTTGACATATTGTGTCCACTGACGTAGAGTGCGGATACACATTTTCAGAATTCTGTAATTGTAGTCATTATGAAGGACTGAGAATTATGATAATATTCTCACATTTGGGGAAAAATCACAATTTTGTGCTATAAATATGTGAACTTGAATTTCAATTTTCATCTTAGAGTATGTGTTTAACTTTTAAATTATCTACCTTGCTTTTACTGAGTGTAAAATTTTGGATTTTCCCCAAGCAAGTAAAATTAATTTATAATTTACACTCTAATTAATTTATTAGTATCACTCTTGTGCATCTGTTCAAGTATCCATACATCTTAGTTATTGCTCTACTTACAGTAACAGATTTACACTTGAAGTATCTTAAACAGTCAGTACATCTATTCATTGGTTTAAAAATGATTTGCAAAATAAATCAAAGACCTTGAAAGACAAATGGTTTGAGCACAGTATCCTCTCCCTCTATAAAATCAATCACACAGAAGCAATGGAATATGGAAACCTCACAGAATTTATCTTACTGGGACTGTTCCATGATGAGGATGTCAAGGCATGGTGCTCTGTGCTGTTCTTGCTTTGCTATCTTGCAATTCTCTGTGGAAACCTGGTCATTCTTCTCACAATCAGGGGCAGCCATCTTAGTGAGCAGCCAATGTATTTTTTTCTCAGCTACCTGGCCTTCATGGATGTCTGCTTCACTTCCACAGTGGCCCCTAAATTGATTTTAGACTTACTGATACAGTGTAACACTATCTCTTACAATGGCTGCATATCACAAATGTTTTATGCCCACTTCTTCGGTGCCGCTGAGATATTTATCTTGGTGGCCATGGCCTATGATCGCTATGTAGCCATTTGCAGACCCCTTTACTACATGGTCATCATGAACAGACAGGTATGTTACATCCTTGTGGTAGCCTCAGTTACTGGTGCTTTAATACACTCACTTGTACATGTATTGGTTATTATCACGCTTCCTTTCTGTGGCACCAATGAAATAGACCACTACTTCTGTGACATATTCCCCTTACTGAAATTAGCCTGCACTGACACACGACTCCTAGTTATTGTAATCATTACCACCACAGGGGTGCTGTCCATTTTGACCTTTGTTGCCTTGGTCATTTCATACATCATCATTTTGTCCATCTTGAGGACCCAGTCATCCAAGGGCCGCCGCAAAGCCCTTTCTACCTGTGGCTCACATATCACTGCTGTTTTCATGTTCTTCTTACCACTCATACTTACCTATGTCCCAATGGGTGATTCTGTTGGAAACGACAAGGTGTTTGCCCTGTTTTACACCATGATTGCCCCCTTGTTCAACCCTCTTATCTACACACTGAGGAATACAGACATGAAGAATGCCATGAGGAAGGTATGGTTTCAAGACAAAGTGTTTGACGGAAATTGAAGCCTCTGGTGGTGACGCCTTTTTCCAAATCTTGTCATCTACACAATAAATGTGAGCAAATACAGCAAAATAGCAAGGCAGCACACGGACAACGGAAGTTGCAAGCCTTGAAGAAATAAAGATCCCTTGTCATAGAAACTATGTACATGAATGAATCAATTAAGTGTTTTCCATTTTAGAAAAATAGAACTTATTTTGTCCTTCATGGTCCTAAACATGATGGCTATTATTATGTCATTATTTGTGCAATTTAGAAACTGTATAGTTTGGCAATCTTACTCTACTTTGGGAAATTGATATTTTTGTCAGAGATACCTGTTATAGATAGAGAAGTCCTAACGACAAACTTTCTGGCTCTTCTACTATCGATAACAAAATAAATGTGGAACCTCCCCCTCCGCACACACTGTATTCAGCCCATTGGTGTTCCCCTTATTCACCTTATGCTTTACAGTCAGATTGGTCAGACTTTATTGTAGTGGATGTAAACATGTTTTTGTTTTTACCCCAAGAATAGGATGTGAAACAAACTTGTGTGAGGTTGTGTGGTGCTTATCTGTTGAAAACAGACATTTGAGAGAACACGTGGTGTTTGTCCACTGTAAGAGGAACTGCTTCTTGTGGGGGAATGGTCTTTGCCAACTGATAAATATCTTAGTATAGACTCAGAGGATATATATATATATATCTCCTTGGATTTTTGGTCCTGGCATCATTTCCTATCATTTGGATGTTCATCTCTCTGCTTCTAGATGCTCATAAAAAGAAATACTCCCTAGAACCTTCAAGGCTACAGGTTTTGGCTGTTGCTCTGGATTCTGGCTGCTGCCGGTTTCAGTCACATTTGCTGAATTGCTCATTTGTTCTTAATGAGTCTACTGAAATCCTGACTGTGAAGAGTGGAATTCCTCCAAGGACCCGAGTCTAAAAAGGTCTACCTCTCCTGTTCCCATTAACCTCTTCTCTCCTATCTAGTGTTGGTGAGTTGGAAGGAGGTATATGCGTTAAAGAAGCCAAATGAAGTAGGTTTGAAAAAGTGCAAAGCCTACACTTTATGGACATAGCTTCTAATATTATTAGGAGACACAATCACATGGCAAACTCCTTCATCCTCTGGCTTTCACAATCCTTTTTCCTCTCTTCTGCAACATTGCCTGAGCCTTAGTTGCTAGAATATTTTGTAGATATGTCCGTTGAGACTAGACTCCACAACTGTGCATTTTCATTGGTTGTTGGTTTCTATAGGGGTCTCTATCTTTTGCAAAGAAAAGTTTACTTGTTGAGGTGTGATGAATACATTTATCTGTTGGTATAAGGACAAGTGATAATATTGTTTTTAGGGACTGTGGTTGTTAAGTAAATAAGTGGTTGTAGATTCTCTTCCAATAACCATGACCTCACTAGGACTAAGTTGTTAGATAGATTTCCAGTACCAGGTTTGATTTCCATCTTGTTAAGTAGGTCTAAAGTTCAATGAAATGGTAGTTACTACCAATGTCTTTGTGTCATTATTACGCCTTAGGTCTATCATGCCATGCTTATGGTCAATGTGGTGTATAGATTGCACATCTGAGTAAGACTTTGCTGCCTTCCTCCTTTGGGAGTGGGAGAGTGATATTATACTCCCTGCCAGAAGCATAACGATTGATTGTCCAAAGCCAAATGGTGAACTCCGAAAAAAACTTGCATACAAGTAACAGTTTATGAACTGAACAAGATACATGTTAGATCCACACACATGTGTTTGTGTGTTTGTGTGTGTGTAGTGCCAAAAGAGGTAAAGAATTTAAATAAAGAATAAGAGGAAGGGGGATATGGGAGCTTTACAAAAAGAAAGTGGAGGGGAGAAATGTAATTATAGTACAATCTAAAAATTCATGTATTTGGGCTCTTGGGCGGTGGCGAACGCGGACGCGGAGTCTCGCTTTCATCGATTGCCCAGACACTTCTAGTGCAAAGATGGTCAACGTACCTAAAACCCGAAGAACTTTCTGTAAGAAATGTGGCAAGCACCAGCCTCACAAAGTGACCCAGTATAAGAAGGGCAAGGATTCCCTGTACGCCCAAGGGAAGCAGCGCTACAATCGCAAGCAGAGCGGCTACGGAGAGCAGACAAAGCCAATTTTCAGAAAGAAGGCCAAAACCACGAAGAAGATTGTGCTCAGGCTTGAGTGTGTTGAGCCCAACTGCAGATCCAAGAGGATGCTGGCCATTAAGAGGTGGAAGCATTTTGAACTGGGAGGTGACAAGAAGAGAAAGGGCCAAGTGATCCAGTTCTAGAACTGAGTTGGCTGGGAGGAGAATACCGAAGCCACCGAAACATCACCAGTTCAAAAATAAAGTTATTGTTGCTTAAAAAAAAATTCCTGTATTTGTACATTTTAACTCTTTAAACAATTTTGTTTCTAAAAATTATTTAGTGCTGTGTAGGTATGCTATTAATTTGATAGTTATATTCATTGCTCTATTTGATATGTAGAATTACTCTTCATTATAGGATTATTTTTCATTATTTTAAAGATTCATTGACAATGAGACAGGTTAACTCCTGGCAACACCCAGCCTGCCTCACAGAGGATAATGAGCATCAAAGAACCCCCCTTTATGGAGATGGCTTCAAATGTGTCAAACAAGCCCCTAGGCAAAATGTCCTCATTTCTACCATGGACAGAATTCAGCCTCAAAATGGACAAGTTTGGATGCAGGCAAACTCTATGGCCAAACTCTACCAAGACAGGGTAAGCAAGTTCTCAATAGTTCCTGCCTCACAAATATGGCTGTCAGATATATTGGGCCAGAAGGCTAAAAATGATCCTCCAACATAATAGTTTTGGGTGACCATTGAGGTAGCAAGCAGTCTCTGTCATCTTATTTGGAAAGCTACTAACCTGCTCTCCCGGTATACTCAGGTAATCAGGTTTATTCCTTCTCTAGTCTCTGATGGTATTGAAGACCAGATAGTTCAGTTTTACAATGGAGCTTAGTTGTTTAGGGTTTAAGATGGTTTTAGGTCTAGATATATATTTTATGTTGATAATGACAAGATATGATGGATAGTGATTTACATTCAGAATTTTAGATGCACCAAGATAGGAAAGACGTTTTCTTCAAGGGTGCCAAATACAAATAGCCAAAACACTAAGAATGTAACATTTATGTATTTCCTGATTGTGTCATGATTATTCTTGATATATATATGTACATATACATAAATATGTAAAAAATAAAAACAATAAAAAAGGAAAAAGGATTATTTTTTAGTTGTTTTGTTAATTTTATTATGCTTAACTTTCAGTGTAAAACAAGGACAAGTGCCAGGCTGGGTAATTGTGCTCATATAATGACTTTAAGCTTTCTCTGGTACCAAAATAATTCTGCTATCTTTGATCTCATTTTGCTTCATTTATCCTATCCCAGTCACTGGGATAGATCCTCAGCCCTAGGCATCTGGCCACTACCATTGACCTAGCTTCCATTCCACATTCTACAGATACTATTTTGGGACAGAATGCAAAGACTGAGCATCTTATCTCCCCGTGTGCCAGGCACGAATTTACTGTCAGAAGTGGATGGCTCGTGTGCTCACTTTATCTAGTTAGATTAAGTCACAAATTAGTCAAGAGATAATCTTTCCTTTGTGTTGGAATCATGACCATCAAGTGTTGTTGGATTTCTTCCTGAGTTAACAGTCATGAAAATTAGA
Organism: Acomys percivali; assembly: GCA_907169655.1. NCBI lineage: Eukaryota > Metazoa > Chordata > Mammalia > Rodentia > Muridae > Acomys > Acomys percivali. The sequence goes on from CAJRSG010008806.1 coordinate 208,755, forward strand.
AGCTTGTTGCTCCAAGCAGTAGAAGGCCCAAAGCATTCAAAGCCACAGACAGAATTCTCTAGGTTCTCAAACAAGAGGCATATTGCTCTGGGCTATTAGTATTAATGGCTTAGCTCTTAATATGAATTTTAAAATTCTCCATATTCAGATGCTGAGGACACTTGGAATTTATAGCTCTATGGAACTCTGTCAATAAGCTTTACAACCATAGCTGCAAGTAGTCTCTTTTATTTTCTTTAAAATCAGTTTTCTACATTCTCTGATAAGATCACTCCCTGAGCTTTTCTGCTGCATCCAAGCCTTAGAAATATGTGTGGGTATAACTTCTGAAGTAACTCTCATGCCTCTTTCTAGTTTTTGTAATTGAGTAACTATAGCTGAAAGACAAGTATTTAATGTGTTTTCAGTGTTACTGGCTCAACTTCCTCCATATTTTTTCAATTTTAATTATTTATTTTATTTTTGATATTATAATTTCATAATTTTTCCCAACCATATTTCTCTAAAACTTTCAAAATATTCATGATTCATTAATAATTACTATGTACAATCATATATAGTTATATTCTTTCTTATGTATATAAACATAATTTGTATACTGCTACTTATTTGAATGTCTTAAGGGCTAACCATTTGGTTTTGGATAACCAATTGGTGTGCTCTTACATGGGACAGACTCAGTATTCCTCAGTTCTCTGTAGTTCTTTATGTTGAATTGAGGACTCCTGGACTTCCCCATGCACGTTAGCTTGTTTATAATATCTATTGCTATTGTCTTTATTAAGCTAATGTTTAGGCAGTCATGTTTGCCTGAGACTCATTGAGGTAGCTTCTGACATTGTTAGGGGACCCAGAGTTACAGCAAACATCATGATCTTATAGCATAATCTTTCTGCCCAGGGTTTCAACCTGATCCCTTTTTGATCCTAAGCTTCAGAATTTTTATTGTGTAAAAACACAATATGTAATAAATGGCTTTTCAGGAGCCTCAATTAAGACTTGTAACACTCGGTCTAGTAGAGACAAAATAAATTTCGTACTAACATAAAAGCAATGGAAACCAGTTTCTTCAGGAGGATAATGGTATGTTTATGCCTCTCTGTCTCTCTCTTTGTCTCTCTCTGTCTCTCTGTCTCAGTCTCTGTCTCTCTCTGTCTCTCTCTGTCTCTCTGTCTCTCTCTGTCTCTCTCTCTCTGTCTCTCTCTCTCTCTGTCTCTCTCTCTCTCTCTCTCTCTCTCTCTCTCTCTCTCTTGTTTTATGATCAATTAAGATGTATTTGCTCAGCTATTTTAGCCAATATGCCTTTCATACTAGACTGGCTGGCCAGCTGTAGCATAGCAATTTTCTGGATTGAAACATGTTCCCTCTTGGAGGAATAAGGGAAGACCACGAGATTCAGAAAATGAACCATTCACAGATCTTTGGAACTTCTTTAAACTGAAGAGATTCATCAAGTGCTCCCCTTAAGTTTATTGGAACAATGAACGATTACTGGAGGAGGTGACAAGTTGACCAACCAAGCTGTATTGAAGAGATGACCCAACCTGCCACTCTCCTGGATCCTATCTCACAGTCAGTGTGCTTTCCAATGACACAAGTACACTTCAGTCATTCTGTAAATAGCCCATCACCCATACTGTAAACTATCTCAGTATATGCAGATGAACTTTGCTAGAATAAGTACCTTGGTGTGTTGCTACTGATTCCTTGCTTAAGGTGAATAGACACTTGATTACAATGCCCCAGAAAAGTTTCAAAGCCTTACACAATGCCCATTATATGAAGGAGTCCTCTTATCTCCACCTCTGAAGTGTTTGATTACAGAACTTGGCCACTATGTCACCCTCTCAAAAGTATGATTCTGAAGGCTTGAATTCAGGTCTTCATATTTGTGTAACAAGCTCTTTATTGGTCTTCTTCTCAGTGTGAAGGAATACATTTTAATGCAATAATTTCATTTCTCTTAACATATATATTTATACTATACATACTCATACTAGCATATTTTATATGAACAATAGATATGTATGTGAACAAATATATATATATATATATGTGTGTGTGTGTGTGTGTGTGTGTGTGTGTGTGTGTGTGTGTGTGTATGTATGTTGCACATATGAACTCAGAGAGACTGTGGCTATATGCGCTGGTCCTGCATAGATTCAAGACAGATGAGGTTCAGTGCTGAGCTAGGAAAGTTTACACAGAATCTCACCCTAACCAAGAAGCTATTTACAATCATCTTGCTTGCAAAAGATATTTTAGTTTTCCCCAGTGGGGTGTCATTGGTTATATAAGCCACACTTCAGGGTAGGTTCCATTCCTGGAAGTAATTGGCCAACACAAAATAAACTTAATAGTATTTTGGTAGACTTTTTGTCTCATATTCCATTTCTTGGGCATTTGTTTGGTCTTATTGTTCTTTTGATTATATATTTTGGTTTTAGATTTAGTGTTTATGTGTGTGTGTCCATGGGTGTGTGTGTGTGTGCTTGCATGTGCATATGATGTGCATGTGTGTGTGTTTGTTGTTTTTGTTTGTTCGTTTATGAAAGAGAAAGGAAAAGAAACAGTTGAGTTAGTTGGGTAGGGCAATGGGAAAGGTCTTGGAGGAACTGGGGTAGGAGAAAAGTAAAAAAAAAGAATAAAGTATATAATTTTAAAATAAAGAAACTATGGTACATATACACTATGGGATACTACTCAGCTATTAAAAACAAGGAATTCCCGAAATTTGTGGATAAATGGATTGAGCTAGAAATGATCATAATGAGTGCGTTAACCCAGAAGCAGAAAGACTCAAATGGTATATACTCACTTATATCTGCATACTAGCCCAAGGGGCATGTCCCATGAAAGCCTTCACTTACCAGGAAACTGGGACAGAGGGGAGGACATCCTATTGGGACTCTAGATGAGAGAACCATGTGAGAATAGCAAAGTAGAAGGATCCAGTGGGTCCTAGAAACCTACAAGTAGAACATTATGATAGGCAGATTTGGGCCCAGGGGTCCCGCTCAAACTATGACACCAACCAAGGACAATACAGGTGGTAAACTTTAAACCCATACCCAGATCTAGCCAATGGGCAGAACATTCTCCACACTTGAGTGGAGAGTGGGATATGACTTTCTCATGTACTCTGGTGCCTCACATTTGACTATGTCCCCTGGAGGAGGAGACCTGGTGGCACTCAGAGGAAGGACAACAGGTTACCGAGAAGAGACTTGATACCCTATGAGCATATACAGGGGGAAGTAATCCCTCTGAGGAACAGTCATAGGGGAGGGGAATAAGGGGAAACTGGGAGGGAGGGAAGAATGGGAGGATACAAGGGATGGGATAACCATTGAGATGTAACAAGAATAAATTAATAAAATTTTTTAAAAAATTAAAAAAAATATAAAACATACTATCACTTCACACAAGTATTAGCTATAATTTATTTAATTATTCTGTGATTACTGCATTAACAGTGCTATTTCACATGAGATAAAGCTGACTTACAGAAGTTAAGTATTTCGTAAGGTTATATATCTTCTCTTGGCTCACATATATTTATACATGCATACAAACAAATAAAATAATTAAATGAAAAATTATAACTGATATGAAAATTAAACTACTAGTTTAGAAATCTATGCCTTGTACCTGGAAAATCTTTATTTAAAATTTTATGGGATAGAGAGTCTCTAGATAAACCAAACTAAAGGATTTGACACTAGAATTCTCCTATAGAAAATTCCCATAAATGGAAGTAGAGAAATGGCACAGCAGTTAAGAATTCTTGCTGCTCTTATGGAACAAAAAATGGTTCCTAGCACCTAGAAGGTTGTTTACAGCTGTCTTTAGCTCCAGCTCCAGGACGTCTGACACTCTCAACTTATCTATGCTAAGATCCAGTATGTGTGTAGTGTTCTTGCATGCAGGCAAACTTTGATACATATAAAAATTAGGAGACAAAACTGTTACTCATATATTAATTGCTGGAATTTAGCTAACCAAAAGAATTGGAGAGAAGAACAATTCCTACCAGAGGCATTTTATCATCCTGAAGGTGGACAGAGTTACTTCAATGTTTTCATATATAAATATCTTCATGCTCAACTATTTATATAAGGAAATGTTGAAGAAAATGCATCTTCATTATTTAGTTAGATAATTAATTTCAATTGTAAGTCAATAGACTGTTATAAAAAGTTAGTGTAGTTAGAGGTTAATGGAGAACTCCCTAAGATGGTTGCATGTGTCTGAATGCTAGCATTTTTTATACTTGTATCTGATCATCAGTAGCTGTAAAAACCATGTAAACCAGACCTATTTCAGAGTTATAGTAAGGTGATGTAATGATAATGTAATGATAGTTTCTGAAAATTAACAAAATTTTTTTAAAGAGAGAAACAGGAAAGACTAATATTTTCAGTTTAACATTCATTCTAATTATTAATGAGATCCATTGAGTTTAAAAATATTACCCTATTAATATATTCTAATGGAGTTATTAATGAAAAATATGAATTTATTTTATTTTACTTCAAAAATCCTACTTTTGACAAAAATGTCACACATTAAGTTTCCATTTTAACATTCTTCATTGTAATCCCATCTTCTTTAACCCTCATGACAAATGAGCAAAACAGGAAGTTATATCAGTTTTGATTCACTAGTGAGATGAAAAACTAAGATCACTATTGCCTGATTAGAAATTTAGGAATATAATCTTGTGCATATTAAAGAGGACTAAAGCCAGAAGGTGATTCATCACAGTAAAGCATTTACCACTGAGTCATAGTCTTATCCTAGACTGTAGACTAAAGCATCACACCGCACACACACACACACACACACACACACACACACACACACACACACCATAATGTTAAAATAAATAAATGCAATTAACAATCATTCCACCAATGTTTCAAATTTTCTATGTTTTTTGATTGTTTGAAAAACATTTTAAAGGATATGTCTTCTGATTAAAAAGCAAATTATACCAAAACGTGATTCTGGGGCTGCACAGAGGCATGTCTGCACTGGCTTGTCTGAGGTCCTACCTTCAGTCCAAGATATAGAAACAATAAAATGAAAAGCCTCTTAGGGTCTGGAACTTTATCACAAAACAATCACAAGTAATTATTTTCTTAGTTTTAGATTTTTTCATCTGTAAAATTTAATATAGCTAAGTAACTCACTTTGGTTGAGTTACAGATATGATAAGTTAAAATATATTTTGGCACAGTGGACTACAAATCCCTAAAATACAAAAATATTTAGAATTCATAACTTTTTCTCTCAATCACTTATGAAGTTGTACAATAACTCTAAAATTGTCCTTCAGGTGGAAATGCTACCAAAGCATTTTAAATATAAAGTTTTACTTTATTTTTCCTGTTTTTTCTCTTTTTTTATTAATTTATTCATATTACATCTCAATTGTTAGCCCATCCCTTGTATCCTCCCATTCCTTCCTCCCGCTTCCTCCCCTACTCCCTTCCCCTATGTCTGTGACTGAGGGGGACCTCCTCCCCCTGTATATGCTCCTAGGGTATCGAGTCTCTTCTTGGTGACCTATTATCTTTCCTCTGAGTGCCACCAGGCCTCCCCATCCAAGGGACACGGTCCAATATGGGGCACCAGAGTTTGTGTGAAAGTCAGATCCCCTTCTCCACTTAATGGTGGAGAATGTCTTGTCCATTGGCTAGACTGGGTAGGGGTTCGAAGGTTACTGCCTATATTTTCCTTGGCTGGTGCCATAGTTTGAGGAGGACCCCAGGGCCCAGACCCGCCTGTAGTTTTCCAGGACCCTCTGGATCCTTCTATTTCCTTATTCTCCCAGGCTTCTCACCCCTAAAGTCTCAATAGGATGTCCTCCCCTAAGACCCACTTTCTTGGTAGGTAAAGTTTTTCATGGGGGCGTACCCCTTGGACTAGTGTCTCGATTTAAGTGAGTATATACCATTTGACTCTTTTTGCTTCTGGGTGAACTCACTCATGATAATTTCTAGTTCAATCCATTTGTCCACAAATTTCGGAAATTCCTTGTTTTTAATAGCTGAGTAGTATTCCATAGTGTATATATACCACAGTTTCTTTATCCATTCTTCTACTGAGGGCCATGTAGGCTGTTTCCATGGCTATTATGAATAAGGCAGCTATGAACATGGTTGAACATATGTCCCTGTTGTGTGGTAGTGCATCTTCTGGGTATATTCCAAGGAGTGGATAGCTGGGTCTTTTTTTTTTTTTTTTTTTTTTTTTTGAGGCTGGCCTGGGTTATTTATTAAGTCCTTGTCTCACAAAATTCAAGTTAAACAAATAAACAAACAAACAATGAAACAAACAAAAAACAAAAAAAAAAGGAAAAGAAAAAGTGGAATAATAAGAATCATTTAAGAGGAGTTAGTTCACTGAGGAGAAACCACAGGTAAAAATCCAAAGAGCGTTCAGTTCTTCAGCAGACAGCTTGCTTGACTTTTGGAGTTCCACTGTAAATCATAAGGAGAGCCTGGTAAGATGGGAGTGGGATATAAGGAGGGAGAGAGACAGGCAATGGGAGAAATGCGTACAGAGGCAAAATGACAGTGGGGCCAAGAAATGCAGGGCCAGCCTGCAGGCACTGAAAGTACCTTAAGAAAAAGTGTAAGAAATGTGTGGTCCCATCCTCTAAGTATGTGTGTGGTACACTATGAACAGGCATAATTTCCTCCTCATGAAAGACTGTGCTCACATATTGATGCCAAAGGGGCTAAGCCAAGAATACCCATTTCACAGGTGGGGAAAACCGAGGCTTAGGGAAGCTAGTTGTTCATTCAATCACTCCCTTATGGAAATAGAGGAGAAAAAGTTGATCTCAAGTTCCTCTTTCTGTATTTTTTTTGTTCCAGTTATGAATAGAAAATCTAAGTCTAAGATGAACTATAGATGACAAAGTCGAGATTAAAATTAAAAGCAAGAAAGGAGAAATTACAGAAAAAAAGGAGAAATTTGCAGGATGTATATGTGCTATCGTGGCCTATCCATTAGGAATAGCTGGGTCTTGAGGAAGTCCTATTCCCATTTTTCTGAGAAAGTGCCAGATACATTTCCAAAGTGGTTGTACTAGTTTGCATTCCCACCAACTATGAAGTAGTGTTCCTCTCTCTCCACATCCTTGCCAGCATGTGGTGTCAGTTGAATTATTGATTTTAGCCATTCTGATGGGTGTAAGATGGAATCTCAGTGTCGTTTTGATTTGCATTTCTCTGATGACTAAGGAGGTTGAGCATTTCTTTAAGTGTTTCTTAGCCATCTGATATTCCTCTGTTGATAATTCTCTGTTTAGTTCCAAGCCCCATTTCTCAATTGGGTTATTTGGTTTGGTGGGGTTTAATTTCTTGAGTTCTTTATATATTTTGGATGTTAGACCTTTGTCAGATGAAGGGTTAGTGAAGATCTTTTCCCAGTCTGTAGGCTGTCGTTTTGTTCTCTTGACAGTGTCACCTGCCTTACAGAAACTTCTCAGCCTCAGAGGTCCCATGTATTAATTGTTGACATTAAGGCCTGGGCTGTTGGTGTCCTGTTCAGGAAGTTGTCTCCTGTACCTATGTGTTCCAGACTCTTCCCCACTTTTTCCTCTAATTGGGTTAATGTCTCTGGTTTTAGGTTGAGGTCTTTAATCCACTTGGACTTGATTTTTGTGCATGGTGACAAATAGGGGTCTAATTGCATTTTTCTACATGTAGACATTCAGTTAGACCAGCACCATTTGTTGAAGATGGTGTCATTTTTCCATTGAATGGATTTGGCTTCTTTGTCAAAAATCAAGTGACCAAATGTGTGCGGATTCATCTCTGGGTCTTCAGTTCGATTCCATTGATCCACTAGCCTATTGCTGTGCCAGCACCATGCTGTTTTAATTACTGTTGCTCTATAGTACAGCTTGAGATCAGGTATGGAGATTCCTCCAAAGGATCTTTTATTGTATAGGATTGTTTTTGCTATTCTTTTTGTTTCTCCATATGAAGTTGAGAATTGTTCTTTCAATATCTTCAAAATATTTTGTAGGTATTCTCATAGGGATTGCATTGAATCTGTAAATTGCTTTTTGTAAGATGGCCATTTTTACTATGTTAATTCTCCCGTACCATGAACAAAGTAGATCCCACCATCTTCTGATGTCATTTACAATCTCTTTCTTCAGAGATTTAAAGTTTTTTTTCAAACAAGTCCTTCACTTGCTTAGTTAGAGTAACTAATAGATATTTTATATTGCTTGTGGCTATCGTGAAGGGAGTAATTTTCCTAATTTCTTCCTCTGCATGTTTGTCATTTGTATATAGGAAAGCTACTGACTTTTTTGAGTTTATTTTATACCCTGCCAATTTGCTGAAGTTGTTTATCAGCTGTAAGAGTTCTCTGGTGGAATTTTGGGGGTCACTTATATACAATATCATATCATCTGCAAATAGGGATAATTTGACTTCTTCCTTTCTCATTTGGATCCCCTTGATCTCCTTTTGATGTCTTATTGCTCTGGCTAGCACTTCAAAATCTATATTGAAGAGGTATGGGGAAAGTGGGCAGCCTTGTCTGGTCCCCGATTTTAGAGGAATTCCCTTGAGTATCTCTCCATTTAATTTAATGTTGGCTATTGGTTTGCTGTATATAGCCTTTATTATGTTTAGATAAGTGCCTTGTATTCCCGATCTCTCCAGAACTTTAAACATAAATGGGTGTTGGAAAACAGAAACCTATTTTTCCTGTTTTAAATTAACAACTAGTAATTTGGAAATTCAGAAGACTTTGTGGTTTCCCACCTAAACAGCTTTTTCTTTTACTTTCAAGTGTTGATTTCTTTACTGACCTGCTGTTTGATCCTTTTCATTCCACAGTTCCCACCTTCAATTATGTTTCGCAGAACTTGGATGTGTGTATGTCTGGATGTGTGCAGATGTTTTGTAACAAATTAAACAAAGATTGACTTATATTTCGACTGTTTGTTACAATTATTTGCCCCCCCCACTCCATTATGATAGACACATCAACTTTTGGAAACTAGTGCAAACACTGAATTTAAGAAGTCTTGATAACACAAAGATATGAATGCACAAATATTTTACATTGTTTTATTAAATTTGCTGCAGGTTTCATCTTCTATGGGAGACATGGTTGAAAATAGTAATGCTTTTCTGTTTGTTAATGAAGAGCAAGAGTGAGATAAAATAAAATCTGCTATTATTCAAGTTGACATGCAACTAAATAAAACAAAATAAACAAATATTAAAAGTTCATGTTATACTTCAGTGATGTCCTAACTGTGGTGCACAAACTAATTTTTTATAAGCTTTGGATGTAAAGATTTTTAATATCTTACATATAGAATCATTTTAAAGGAATCCTTCAAACAGAAACTAGAGGCAGAATGGAGAGTGTCACCTTCATACCCTGTCTCAGTAAATATGCTAAGTAAGTGATGATGAGAAAGCTGAAAACGTCAGTGGAAATGGACATTAAAGGAAGAAAAATTGGATTACTGTTCTACAGGAGTTTGAACAATTGTAATAAATACCTGTCTATTTATCAAATGTATGTGCTTGCATATGGTTGTGATAAAATTTAAAGGAAGCTTTGCCAAATTTAAACATTCAGGGGGAAAAAGACCCCACGCATAAGTTTTCAGAGAAGCTACAAGGATGCTACCAGAAAACCAACCAATCAACGAATAAAACAGGAAGAAATTCTAATGTACTAGATTTTTTGTGTGTAAAGGGGGCACTTTTAAAAGTTGGGGACTGCCTGCTTAGAAAGAAGAAATTAGTAGAAAGACTGCTGATGCACAATTTTATGAATTAACCTATGCTATGTCTAGTAATGACACAAAATATTATACCTAGAGATTTATTATAGCCATTCATCAGGGATATTTTTTAGGATAGTAATTGTTAAATACATATTTTATTGAATAGTCCCAATGAGTCATATTCTATAACATAAATACTTTTCCTACGAGGCTAATAAAGTATGGGTGAAAATTACAATTTGAATTTTAATACTTTCTTATTTTTACTGGTAGCTGCAAATCAATGCCTTCAAGTCTATCTATTGTATTTTCCAGACACCATGTATTAATCTTTTCAAAATGCCCTTTTCCTGTCTAGAGACAGTTGTGAAATATCTGTCTGATTGTATTTAATTTATTTAAAAATATTTGTTTATTCTCTACCTAGCTATTTCAATCAACATTTCTCAATGTATATTCAGAAGATAATAGAGGAATATAATTTTCTTTTTTCTTTAATTTTTCTTTTTCTTTATTTAACCAGGAGTATTAAAAACTGAGAAGGTTTATGTTATAACATATAGCTACAACATTCAGGCATGGTAATATTTGATTTCTGGACTTATTCAGTCATAATTTTAACATGCCATAGCTTTTTCATAGCACTTTTTACTTCTGCATTCCTTAATGTATAGATTAGCGGGTTAAGAAAGGGTGTTCCAATGGTATAAAACACTGCCACCATCTTGTCCATAGGAAAAGTAGTTGGTGGTCGTGCATATATGAATATGCAGGGCCCGAAGAATAAGATAACCACTATTATATGAGAAGTGCAGGTCGAGAGTGCTTTTTTTCTCCCTTCTGCACTATGGTTTCTAAGAGAGCGTAAAATGACAAAATATGAGATAATCAAAATTATAAAACTACTTGAGCAAATTGCACCACTGTTAGACACTAACAGCAGATTTATCATATATGTGTCCATGCAGGCAAGTTTCAGCAAGGGCTGCAAGTCACAGCAGTAATGGTCAATCAAATTCGGTCCACAGAATGGAAGTCTCAACGCCAAAACAATCTGAGCAGTGGAATGTATAAAAGAGCCTATCCAGGCAAGAATAATTAAGATGACACAGACCTGCCGGCTCATGATGACTGGGTAACGCAAGGGTTTACAGATGGCCACATAGCGGTCAACGGCCATGAGAATGAGGACAAATATCTCCATACAGCCAAATAAATGCAGAGCAAAGACTTGTGTCATGCATTCATTGTAAGAAATGATGTTCTTTGTAGAAATGGCATCTACAATGAGTCTGGGGGCTGTGGAAGTTGAAAAGCAGGAATCAGCAAAGGACAAATAAAACAGGAAGAAATACATGGGACTCCCAAGTGTCCGGCTGAACTTGATTGTCACGATAATGAGTGTATTCCCCACCACAGTCCCCATATAGAAAATTAAGAAGATTATAAACACCATTTTCTGCTTCAGGGGATCCTGTGTCAACCCTAACAGTATGAATTCAGTGACACTCCTGTTCTGCTGCATTGTATAAGCCTGTGAGAAGAATCACATGCCAGAAATAATCTGAAAAAGAGAAATGAAAAGTATGAAATGTATGCCAAATTTGCAAATTCAATAAGATCTTTCCTTGGCTTACTTTTTTTCTGAAAATATCAATTCCATACTTACTAAATAGGCTATACATTCAAATAATGAAAGAGCCAATATGTTAAAAAATAAACATTAAATTTGGAGGTGCAGTTAGAATAGGTATCTTTCTGAATGATATGTGCCTTGTTAGTTTTAGCACGATCTATTCAAATTTAGTATATTGACAACATTAAAAATTATTTTGCATGTTTATATGCTTTTTTGTTTGAACCCTGTAGCTGCACAAGAAGAAAATTACATGCTTTATATTTGGAACATTCAGGCAATGGTTATTTAAATATGTGAGACAGCCAAATGAGTAATAATGAATGTAAAATTTTATCTTTGAAGAATAGCCTTGTCTGTCTGTTCCACAATCAGTAAGATTTAATTACCTTTCCAAATTTAATCTGTTCTGCTTAAATATGCCTCAAACTTTTATTAGAAACACAGTGTGAGTATTCAGGAATTAAGTGAGAACTTTTCTTAATTTTCAGTACATTACTGAAATTTTGATGTAAATCACATTATGCTTACTATGGAGTATTTCATGCACTAACACACATATATTCATATATACACATATATATGTTTATTTGGGTACTATATAATTATTTCAATTAACTTATACATGTATGTATATTCTAATGGTAGCAAAATCAAAACCAAATTTATCAAGATAGTAAATGTATTTATCAAATATACACATATAAACCATTTTTCAAAGAAATACCTTTTCTGGTTTAGTAGATTTATATGAAACATAAAGTTTTACCCCTTCAGATATATATTCAGATTCCAGATGGAGAGCTTAACATAACAGTGCTTTCAGACAATGTCTTTTAAACAATGGTGGTTAAAAATATTTGAGAAAGTTAAAGTCACATTTGTTCGTGATGTGAGATCAAATGTCATGTCTGTAATGTGTAAATGAGGCTGCAGTATTGGTACACAGATGCAGAAAGCAGAAAGCCACTTACTCTAGGTATAACAACTCACAGGAACAGAAAATCTCTGTATCCATTTAAACAGAAGCAAAAGTCAGAAAGAACTTGAAAGTCACAAACAGCACTACTGTATTAAAATAAACCTATGAAGACTCACTTTGGGAGATTGTTGGTCATATTGGATTGTCACTGGTCCATCATGTATCTTCAGTTGTAGATAGGAAGCTTTGTGTCATTTTTAAGATGAAATGAATCTCTGGAAATACCATTAGATGAGTCAGCTGTGAGGACTGATCTGAAACTGAGTATGCTTTAAATACCTCATACACAATTACCTGGTAGATGTTAACTGAAGGCTCACTCACATTGTTGGATGTATTCCAACAGCCCTCTTTGTGAAGTGTCTTAACAAACAAAAAGTTTGTGGTTGAATCAATTAAAGTAAGTATGTATCAATTCCTATCATTGTGGATAGGTCTAGTTCAGTAGACAAATTTGCAAATTTGCACAGTATATACAATTATTAAAATATTTATTCATATGAATTATAGGCAAATGGATATACTGTAAGATAGATGAAGTGGTACTTACTTGTAATTATAGCACTTGTGATGCCATGACAAGAGGATGCAAAACTGAGGCCAATCTTGGCTAAACCTGAGACTTTTAAAAACAATAACGTACAAGTAATTGTAAACATGATGACATGAAGAAACTTCATAGGATTAACCAATGCTCTATAAACAGTTATTAATCGTGTTCTAAGATATTTTATACTTAGCTGCCACCAAGAAAATGTATATTTCTATTGTGCTTCCATTCATGGCTAAATCATAACATTTCATAAGAAATTTTCTAGAAAATCCAAAATGGATACTATTTTTAAAATCTACAGTATTCTGTTATTATTAACATGAAGTTACTTAATAGTGCCCATACACGTGTTTAATTTTTATTTTATCACTTTAGATTGCAAAGCACTCCTTCAATAAAGTTTCTAGTTGTCTTGTACTTCAAAAGTGCATGTCATGTATTAGACAATAGCCATGACATTAGTATGATTAACCTGCTGCAGGTGGGAAACATGATTAATTTAATATAAATCTTACCTATTGGGTAAGAGATTATGTAAGATTATAGATAATGAGAAAAAATGCCAGAACATTGGGATATAACCTAATAGTATAGACTATGTATCACATCCCTCATAGTCATGCATAATTGATCAAATAACTGAATAAATTGGGGATAATAGACAAAGATCCAAGGACACAATTTTCAAATAATTTATACATGTGTGCACTCCAAGAATTAATATGTTCCTTAATCATGTAATCTGACCAGAGACTGCCGCCTAAGATTACAGTGGGAAAGGGGAGACAGAGTCCTTACAGAGGACGTATAAAGACTAATTTTCTCAAAAACAAATGTTAACAACAGCCATGTTAAGACATTTTGTAACACGCACCCATTGGTCAGACATAAAGAAAATGGCACACTGGGTCTTTGGAATTTCATCCCAAACCCACAAATTCCTAGTTGACCTTGAGAAAAATATCTAATAAGATCAATTGAAGACGTCTTACTTGAATCCTTGAAAGTTAAAAAAGTCTTCGAAAACAAAGAAAATATGGCACTGTTAGGGTACGCTGAAGAAATTCATGCTTCATAGCACACACCTGTAATCCCAGAACTCAGGCAGGTGGTATCAGGCAGATCTCTACAGTTTCAGGCCAGCCTGGTCTACAAATCGAGTCCAGGATAGCCAAAGCTACAAAGAGAAAACCTGTCTCAATAACAAGGAAGCAGGAAAACAAACAAACAAAAAGCAAAACCAAAGAACATACAACAAAAAGACACATTGAAGAAAATGGGCTACTCAGTCAGTAGTTGTGTAGGACAGAGAACCAGGAGGATAGGTAAATTGAAGAACTCAGAATAAAGTAAGAAACTTGTTTAATATCGTATTGACAAGCCCATAATTCTAATATATGATAATTAGAAGCCACATACAGGTTGATGAAAATGCTTTGTATTATTTTCACATATGTCATGAGGTTATAAATTGTGAATCTCATATCTTTGTTATTAGACAGGTGAGACAGTAGGCAGTTTTTCAAGGAGTCCTACAGAGATTGAATCTTCACGTAAAGGCTGGAACATGTTTTCTCCATGTAAGAAACAAGAAAGTGAGTATCATCCCTTAGAGGAGACATGGCAAATAGGAATCCATTGAACTGAAATTTCATCACCGAAGTCCTGGAAAACATACATCTGGTGAGGATTTAAGATCCAGGTGACAGAAGAAAAAATAATTTAACCATAAAAAGATAAAATAAACAGTTTTCCCATTTATCAAATGAGTATTTAGGAAAAGGAAGGCATACAAATAACAAGAACATGAAATTATCCAGGTGCAGTGGTACCTGCCTGTAACCTCAGCTTGGGGAAGCAGAAGTGTTCATGTATCTGTGAGTTCGAAGCCAGCCTATTCTACAAATCAAGTCCCAGACATTCAAGGCTACACGAGAAAATTTGTCTCAAAATAAGGAAAAAAGAAACAGAAAAATGGAAATTAAAAATCACAAAGAGGCAGTACTTTTCACAATGATAATGGCTTCTATAAATAATGCCAAAGATAACAAAATTGGGTAAGAATATAAAGATATTTTAGCCCTTGTAACACATTATCAGAATGTAAGTTAATTTAGCAATTATGATGGACATGTTGGAGTTTCCTATACATAGACATGCTGTGGACATATGCACAGGAAAGGAAATCAGTATGCTCTAATACACAGCTGCATTACTATGATAACTGGTCATTGTAATTTTATTAACAACACCCAAGATATGGACTCAACCATAAATTTCTTCAGCAGGGTTCTAATTGTTTGCCATTGTTATAAAAAAAAATGGATAAGAAAGTTCTTATTTGGATTACAGATTAGAGCACATCATTGAGAGAAGCCAATATAGGAACTGGAGACAGAAACTGAAAAAAAAAAAATAAACAACCACCACCAACAACAACAAATCATGAGGAGTTATGCTCCCTGGTTAGGAATTTAAGTGATAACAGAACTAATAAAGTTGATATCTAAGACTTTTATCACTGATAGAAAATTACATAAAGATTCAAGCATTCTTTCTTGGGCCGCCCTTGTTACTTAGCTTCTTTGGGATTATGAATTGTAATACGCTTATCCTGTACTATGGCTAATACCTCTTATATGTGAGTACATATGTGTCGTTTTTAGTCTGGGTTACCTCACTTGGGATGATCTTTTCTAGTTTTATCCATTTGCCTGTAAACTTTATGGTTTCCTTGTTTTTATTATTTATTTATTTATTTATTTATTTATTTATTTATTTATTTATTTATTCTTGTTACATCTCAATGGTTATCCCATCCCTCATATCCTCCCATTCCCCCCTCCCTCCCATTTTTCCCTTATTCCCCTCCCCTATAACTGTTCCTGAGAGGGATTACCTCCCTCTGTATATGCTCATAGGGTATCAAGTCTCTTCTTGGTGACCTGCTGTCCTTCCTCTGAGTGCCACTAGGTCTCCCCCTCCAGGGGACATAGTCAAATGTGAGGCACCAGAGTACATGAGAAAGTCATATCCCACTCTCCACTCAAGTGTAGAGACTGTCTTGTCCATGGGCTAGATCAGGGTAAGGGTTTAAATTTTACCGCCTGTATTGTCCTTGGCTAACTCCTTAGTTTCAGCGGGACCCCTGGGCCCAAATCTGCCTATCATAATGTTCTACTTGTAGGTTTCTAGGACACACTGGATCCTTCTACATTGCTATTCTCACATGGTTCTCTCATCTAGAGTCCTAATAGGATGTCATCCCCTCTGTCCCAGTTTCCTGGTAAAGGAAGGCTTTCGTGGGAAAAGCCCCTTGGGCTAGTATGCAGATACAAGTGAGTATATACGATTTGAGTCTTTTTTTTTTTTCACTTTTTTTATTTTATTTTTTATTCTTTTTAAATTTTATTAATTTATTCTTGTTATATCTCAATGGTTATCCCATCCAATGTATCTTCCCATTCTTCCCTCCGTCCCATTTTCCCCTTATTCCCCTCCCCTATGACTGTTCCTGAGAGGGATTACCTCCCCCCTTTATATGCTCATAGGGTATCAAGTCTCTTCTCGGTGACCTGCTGTCATCCCTCTGAGTGCCACCAGGTCTCCTCCTCCGGGGACATAGTCAAATGTGAGGCACCAGAGTACATGAGAAAGTCATATCCCACTCTCCACTCAAGTGTGGAGACTGTTCTGACCATTGGCTAGATCTGGGTAGGGGTTTAAAGTTTACCGCCTGTATTGTCCTTGGCTGTTGCCTTAGTTTAAGCAGGACCCCTTGGCCAAAATCTGCTTATCATAATGTTCTACTTGTAGGTTTCTAGGACCCACAGGATCCTTCTACTTTGCTATTCTCACATGGTTCTCTCATCTAGAGTCCCAATAGGATGTCCTCCCCTCTGTCCCTGTTTCCTGGTAAGTGAAGGCTTTCATGGGACATGCCCCTTGGGCTAGTATGCAGATATAAGTGAGTATATACCATTTGAGTCTTTCTGCTTCTGGGTTAACTCACTCATTATGATCATTTCTAGCTCAATCCATTTATCCACAAATTTCGGAATTCCTTGTTTTTAATAGCTGAGTAGTATTCCATAGTGTATATGTACCACAGTTTCTTAATCCATCTTCTACTGAGGGACATTTAGGCTGTTTCCATGATCTGGTTATTATGAATAAGGCTGCTATGAACATGGTTGAGCAAATTTTCTTGTTATGTGCTGTTGCATTTTCTGGGTATATTCCAAGGAGTGGAATAGCTGGGTCTTGAGGAAGCCCTATTCCCAGTTTTCTGTGATAGCACCAGATAGATTTCCAAAGTGGCTGTACTAGTTTGCATTCCCACCAGCAATGAAGGAGTGTTCCTCTCTCCTCACATCCTCTCCAGCATGTGGTGTTGCTTGAGTTTTTGATCTTAGCCATTCTGATGGGTGTACTATGGAATCAGAGTTGTTTTGATTTGCATTTCCCTGATGACTAAGGAGGTTGAGCATTTCTTTAAGTTTTTCTCAGCCGTTTGATATTCTTCTGTTGAGAATTCTCTGTTTAGTTCCAAGCCCCATTTCTCAATTGGGTTATTTGGTTTGGTGGTGTTTAATTTCTTGAGTTCTTTATATATTTTGGATATTAGACCGTTGTCAGATGTAGGGTTGGTGAAGATCTTTTTCCAGTCTGTAGGCTGTCGCTTTGTTCTCTTGACAGTGTCTCTAGCCTTACAGAAGCTTCTCAGCCTCATGAGGTCCCATTTATTAATTGTTGACAGTAAGGCCTGGGCTGTTGGTCTTCTGTTCAGGAAGTTGTCTCCTGTGCCGATATGTTCCAGGCTCATCCCCACTTTTTCTTCTAAGTGACTTAGTGTCTCTGGTTTTATGTTGTGGTCTTTAATCCACTTGGATTTGAGTTTTGTGCAAGGTGACAAATATGGGTCCAGTTGCATTTTTTTACACATAGACCTCCAGTTAGACCAGCACCATTTGTTGACGATGCTATCCTTTTTCCATTGAATGGATTTGGCTTCTTTGTCAAAAATCAAGTGACCATATGTGTGTGGATTCATATCTGGATCTTCAGTTCGATTCCACTGATCAACCAGCCTGTTGCTGTGCCAGTACCATGCTGTTTTAATTACTATTGCTCTATAGTACAATTTGAAATCAGGTATGGAGATTCCTCCGGAGCACCTTTTATTGTACAAGATCGTTTTTGCTATTCTGGGTTTTTTGTTTTTCCATACGAAATTCAGAATTGAACTTTCAATGTCTTTAAAAAATTGTGTAGGTATTTTGATAGGGATTGCATTGATTCTGTAGATTGCTTTTGGTAGGATGGCCATTTTTAGTATGTTAATTCTCTCTATCCATGAGCAAGGAAGATCCTTCCATCTTCTCATGTCATCTTCAATGTCCTTCTTCAGAGTTTTGAAATTTTTTCAAACAAGTCCTTCACTTGCTTAGTTAATGTAACTCCTAGATATTTTATATTGCTTGTGGGTAATGTGAAGGGTGTGGCTTTCCTAATTTCTTCCTCTGCAAGCTTGTCATTTGTGTATAGGAAGGCTACAGACTTCTTGGAGTTAATTTTGTATCTAGCCAAATTGCTGAAAGTGTTTATCAGCTGTAGGAGTTCTCTGGTGGAATTTTGAGGGTCACTTATGTATACTATCATATCATCTGCAAATAGGGATAGTTTGACTTCCTCCTTTCCCATTTGGATACCCTTGATCTCCTTTCGTTGTCTTATTGCTCTGGCTAGAACTTCGGGTACTATATTGAAGGGATATGGAGAGAGTGGGCAGCCTTGCCTTGTTCCCGATTTTAGAGGAATTTCCTTGAGTATCTCACCATTACTTTGATTTTGGCTATTGGCTTGCTGTAGATAGCCTTTATTATGTTGAGGAAAGTGCCTTGTATTCCCGATCTCTCTAAAACTTTAAACATGAAAGGGTGTTGGATTTTATCAAATGCTTTCTCTGTATCTAAAGAGATGATCATGTGGTTATTTATTTTCAGTTTGTTTATATGGTGGAATAGATTGATGGATTTCCATATACTAAACCATCCTTGCATGCCTGGAATGAAGCCTACCTGGTCATGGTGAATGATACCCTTGATGTGTTCTTGTATTCGTTTTGCAAGAATTTTATTTAGTATTTTTGCATCGATGTTCATAAGAGAAATTGGTCTGAAATTCTCTTTCTTTGTTGAGTCTTTGTGAGGTTATGTATCAATGTGACTATGGCCTCATAGAATGAATTTGGTAATGTTCCATCTATTTCTATCTTTTGGAGTCGCTTGAAGAGTATTGGTATTAGCTCGCCTTTGAAGGTCTGGTAGAATTCTGCACTGAAACCATCTGGCCCTGGGTTTTTTTTTTTTTTTTTTTTTTGGTTGGGAGACTATCAATGATTGCTTCTATTTCTGTAGGGGAAATGGGACTATTTAGCTTGTTTATCTGTTCTTCACTCAACTTTGGCAAGTGAAATTGATCAAGAAAATCGTCCATTTTCCTTAGATTTTCAAATTTTGTAGCATATATGCCTTCAAAGTAGGATCTTATGATTCTCCGTATTTCTTCAGTGTCTGTTGTTATGTCTCCCTTTTCATTTCTGATTCTGTTGATTTCAATACTGTCTCTTTGCCTTTTATTTACTGTGGCTAACGGTCTGTCTATCTTGTTGATTTTCTCAAAGAACCAGCTCTTGGTTTTGTTGATTCTTTGGACTGTTTTCTTAGTTTCTAATTTGTTAATTTCAGCCCTGAGTTTGATTATTTCCAGACGTCTACTCCTTTTGGGTGTTTCTGCTTCTTTTTTTTCTAGGGCTTCCAGCTGTTTTGTTAAGTTGCTTATGTGCGATGTTTCAAATTTCTTTTTAAAGGCACTTAGTGTTATGAATTTTCCTCTTAACACTGCTTTAAATGTATCCCACAAATTTGAGTATGTTGTTCCCTCATTTTCATTGAATTTCAGAAACTCCTTGATTTCTTTCTTTATTTCTTCCCTGACCCATGTGTCATTTAGCAGAGAGTTGTTTAGTGTCCACGTACGTGTAGGCTTTTTGTTGTTTCTGTTGTTGTTGAATTGTAGTCTAAGGGCATGGTGATCTGATAGGATACAAGGTATTATTTCAATCCTCTTGTATCTGTTGAGGCCTGCTTTGTGACCTTCGATGTGATCAATTTTGGAGAAGGTTCCATGGGGTACAGCGAAGAAGGTAGATTCTTTCTTGTTTGGGTGAAAGGTTCTATAGATATCTGTTAGATCCATTTGACCCATGGCATTGGTTAATGATGTTATTTCTCGGCTTAGTTTCTGTTTCAATGACTTATCCTTCAGTGAGAGTGGGGTGTTGAAGTCTCCCACTATTATTGTGTGGTGATCGATGTGTGGTTTAAGTTTTTTTAGCAGATCTTTTACAAATGTGGGTGCCCTTGTATTGGGAGCATAGATGTTCAGAATTGTGATGTCATCTTGGTTGACTTTACCTTTGATGAGTATGAAGTGTCCTTCTGCATCCCTTTTGATTAATTTTGGTGGAAAGTCTATCTTGTTTGATATTAAAATGGCTACGCCTGCTTGCTTCTTGTGACCATTTGCTTGGAATATTTTTTTCCAACCTTTTACCCTGAGGTAATGCCTATCGTTATAGGTGAGATGTGTTTCTTGAATGCAGAAGAATGTTGGATCTTGTTTATGCACCCATTCAGTTAGTCTGTGTCTTTTTATTGGAGAATTAAGACCATTGATGTTGAGAGATATTAACGACCAGTGACTGTTAAGAGTCTTAATTTTGATGTTTTTTCCAATCGAGTGCTTGTGTAGCTGTGTTTTTGCCATGGTATAGTTACCTATTTCCTGAGTAGTTTTGGTTGTAGCTTCCCCTTTTGGATGGAGTTTTCCTTCTAGTACCTTCTGTAAAGCTGGATTTGTGGATAGGAACTGTTTGAATTTGTTTTTGTCATGGAATATTTTGTTTTCTCCATCAATGGTTATTGATAGATTTGCTGGGTAAAGTAGTCTGGCCTGGCATCTGTGGTCTCTCAGGATTTGTAGGCTCTCTGTACAGGCTCTTCTGGCTTTTATGGTCTCTGCTGAGAAGTCTGGTGTAATTCTGATAGGTTTGCCAATGAATGTTACTTGGCCCTTTTCCCTTGCAGCTTTTAATATTTTTCCTTTGTTTTGTATATTTTGTGTTTTGATTATTATGTGACGGGCAGTTTTCCTTTTCTGGTCAATTCTATTTGGTGTTCTGTAGGCCTCTTGTATGTTTATAGGTATCTCTTTCTTTAGGTTGGGGAAATTTTCTTCTATGATTTTGTTGAGAATAGTTTCTGGGCCTTGGAGTTTGATATCTTCTCTTTCAATGCCTATTATCCTCAGATTTCTTCTTTTCATGGTGTCCTGAATTTTTGGAGGTTTTGTGTCAGGAGTTTTCCAGATTTGGCATTATCTTTAATGGTTGCTTCAAGATCTGTGATTGTATCTTCTAGACCTGAGATTCGTTCTTCCGTCTCTTGGATTCTGTTAGAAAAGCTCACCTCTGTGTTGCTCGCCTTCTTCTCTGAGGTCTCACGTTCTCGTTTTTCTTCTATCTGTGTGTTTATCATTGAATCCATTTTTGTCTTCAGATCTTGAACTGATTTTTTTATTTCTTTCACCTGATTTTTTGTATATTCCTTAGTTTCTTCCATTGCCTCTTTATAGGTCTTCAGAGCTTGAACGGTTTTATTTATTTCTTCCATCTGGTTATTTGCATTTTCCTGAAATTTTTCCAGTTCCACTCTATGTGCTTCTTTTATGTCTCTCACCTGTTTGGCTGTGTCTTCCTGTATTTGGTTACGAATTTTATTTGTTTCCTCCATTAATATGCTCCTTATTAAGGATTTGAGGTCATTTTCTTGTATTTCCGTTGTATTTGAGCTCTCTGGGTTGTTTTCTTTGGGATAGCTGGAAACTGGGGATGACATGTTGTTTTGGGGTTTTTTGCGTATGCTTTTACGCTGTGCTTTAGACATCTTGCTGGCTTTGTTTTCGTTGCGTAGCTTCCCGAGTTGGATGGAGGGAGTCTGATGATAGATTCACTTGTTTTCTCACGATTTCTGTAGGTTGGAAGCTCTTATGTTTCACTGTTGTGGTTGGCAGGAGGTTAGCCCTGGCATTTTGGGCTCTCACAGCCAGTGATCCTCAGCTCTCCTGTGCTGTGGGTCCTGCAATCGTTCTGGGTCTCTGGATGAGCCGGGTCAGGCCAAGGTATCCACAACCTTCTGGGTTCCCTGCCAAGTCCAGCCAGGGACACTAGTCCCAAACCACCGTCCGAGCTCAGCTAGAATCTCAGGGCCTGAACCTTCTGCTGAGCTTTGCTAGGAATTCTGGGCTCAAAATGCACACAGGGTCCAGCCATAATTTTCGGGCTGGGACTGCGCACCAAGCTCACCTAGTGGCGTTTGGCCAAACTGCTTGCTGTGGTCAGTTATTGACTCATGCCCGAAACATCCGCGAAGCTCAGCCAGGAATTCTGGATTCAAACTGCACACTATGTCCAACCAGAGTCTTAGAGCCGGCACTGTGCCAAAGGCTCTACTAGAGACTCTGGGCCCAATCTGTCTGCCAAGCACGGTTAGGGACTGTGGCCCTAAGCTACACGCCGAGCTCCACCCGAGTCTCTGGGGTAGAATTGTGCACCGAGCTCAGCCAGGGACTATGGACCCAGACTGCACGCTGAATTCAGCCCGGGACTCCGGGCCTATACTGCGTGCATAGTCCAGCCAGAGTCTTGGGGCCGCAGAGCCTGTGTGCACAGCTCAGGAAGAATCTCTGGGCCTAATCCACCTGGCAAGTCCAGCTAGGGCCTCTGGGCTGAATCTGCGTGCTGACCTCAGCCTGCATCAGCGCCCTAAAACTGCCCTCTGAGGAGAGCTAATGTCTTGAGCAGAACTGCTCGTTGATGTGTGCTAGCGCCTCCGGTGGGACTGAGCGCTCCGCCCAGCCTGCGTCACAGCAGGTGAACTGCGGCTGCGCTGAGGTGGTGCCTAGGGTGGAACTGAGCGCTCCGCCCAGCCTGTGTCACAGCAGGTGAACTGTGGCTGCGCTTAGAAGCTGCCTAGGGTAGAACTGAGCACTCCGCCTAGCCTGCGTCACAGTGGGTGAACTGTGGCTCCGCTGAGGTGTTGCCTTCGGTGGACCTGAGCACTCTGCCCAGCCTGCGTCACAGCAGGTGAACTGCGGCTGTGCTGAGATGGCACCTAGGGTGGAACTGAGTGCTCTGCCCAGCCTGCGTCACAGCAGGGGAGCCGTGGCTCCGCTAAGCTGTTGCCTTGGGCAGAATTGCCCGCTGCGCTGAGTCAGCGTCTCCACAGCACTGTGCCCTGAGCTGCACGCCGAGCTCCACCTGAGTCTCTGGGGCAGAATTGTGCTCTGAGCTCAGCCAGGGACTATGGACCCACACTTCACATGAATTCAGCCCAGGCCTCCGGGCCTATAACGCGTGCATAGTCCAGCCAGAGTCTTGGGGCCGCCGAGCCTGTGTGCACAGCTCAGGAAGAATCCCTGGGCCTAATCCACCCGGCAAGTCCAGCTAGGGCCTCTGGGCTGAATCTGCGTGCTGACCTCAGCCTGCGTCAGCGCCCTAAAACTGCCCTCTGAGGAGAGCTAATGTCTTGAGCAGAACTGCTTGTTGATGTGTGCTAGCGCCTCCGGTGGGACTGAGCGCTCCGCCCAGCCTGCGTCACAGCAGGTGAACTGGCTGCACTGAGGTGGTCCTTCGGTGGACCTGAGCGCTCCGCCCAGCCTGCATCACAGCAGGTGAACTGTGGCTGTGCAGAGACGGGCCTGGGGTGGAACTGAGTGCTCCGCCCAGCCTGTGTCACAGCAGGTGAACTGCTGCTGTGCAGAGACGGGCCTGGGGTGGAACTGAGTGCTCCGCCCAGCCTGTGTCACAGCAGGGGAGCCGTGGCTCCGCTAAGCTGTTGTCTTGGGCAGAATTGCCTGCTGTGCTGAATCAGTGTCTCCACAGCACTGCGCCCTGAGCTGTACCCGGGACTCTGGGGCTGAACTGTCCGCCGTGTCCAGCTTGGGTCACAAAGCACCACGCGACCCAAATCCTGTCCAGTGTCCCCTCTCCCGCAGCAACTCCCACCGGCCACCACACTAACCGCCTCCACTGGATGGCTCTGAGCTGCAAACCTCAGTCGCTGCTGCTGGTGTTGCTGACGCCGCCTGTGCCTCCGCTGCTCTGATCCGAGAAAACCCGCACTCCTCTCGTGTGTAGGGGCATGCAGGTCCTCCGCACCCTGGTCCTTCCGAACCGTGGAGCACTCCTGCTGCCGTGGTGTCGGGATCCTGGTGTTCCTGGCTCAGAAATCTGTGCAATTCC
>CAJRSG010008806.1:253564-283480 GCA_907169655.1 Acomys percivali
CTCTCTCTCTCTCTCTCTCTCTCTCTCTCTCTCTCTCTCTCTCTCTCTTTGTGTGTGTGTGTGTGTGTGTGTGTGTGTGTGTGAGACAAAGATAGAGAAAGAAAAGGACAGAGAAGAAGAGAATAGAGAAAGAAGGGGAGATGTGAAGAGGGAGAGAGAGGTGCTACACGGCTACCCACTTCATGCTTCTGACTCCATGGTTAGAGCCTCTCCTGCTCTGTATCTTCTTTGCCATGATCAATTGTATTCTCAAAGCTTAGCCCTCCCTCCCTCCCCCTTCCTTCTTTTCCTTTTTACGTTTCCTTTATTCATTCCTCTCTTCTTACCTCCATTATTCCTTCCCATCTTCATTCTTTTTGTTTCCTCTTTTCCTTTCTTAAATATAAAATTAAAAAGAAAAGAAAAAAGAGACTTTGGGGCAGAGTAAACCTATGGATGAGCCAAAATTATGAGATGTTTCATTGGACTTCTACAGACTCTGTGGAATAACTTTGAGACATTTCTGTATTCACAGATCTGCAATTGCTTAGGCAATTTGATCATTGAGAGTAAATAACCCTGGGCAATCATGATAAAAAAGTTTCATGTTTGCATCGACAATTTTGATTCTCTAGTTTATGGTTCTCCAGTTCACAGATTATCCCATATACTATGACCCAACTTATATAATGTCAATGTTTTCTTTTGTGTGCTTGATAGTTGTTTAACGTGATTGTCTCCCACAATCACCTTGTGGGAAAACACAAAATCAGGGCATTAATCCCTCTCAACAGTTGATGTAGGGGTATTGCCGCTAATCTCACTTACGGAAATAGAAATTCACAGCATCTGAGCATTATACTCCCATGACAAGATTCTGCCCTTACTGTCTCTTCTGAAAAATCTGTATAGATCTGCGGTGTATTAGATGTAAGGTATAGTTTTGCTGAGAAGAACATTGAAATAATGTTAAAACATGATACACTATACTTACTCCCTTGGTGTATCAAGATATCAACATAATCATGGCTATAATATTATAAGTATGAGATTAAATAAGCAATACAGGTCACTAGGAAATGATTAGGTCTCTAGAGTGACTCTAACACAGCTGTTAGCTCTAAAATGTGCCTTTAAATTTTTAGAGAACTATAAAAACTAAGCTTTCTATTAAAATATCAGACATAGTTACCACAAATTCTTTGTTCCTAGACTGTCTGTGTCTTGAGCATTTTTTGGAATTATTCAAAGAGAAACACTGAAAGTACTCTCAGCTTATTCAGGCTATTTCACTGTTATAATTAAGATCATTTCCCTGTTTGGAAAATTACTACTAATTCTATGTGATTGTAAAATGCTAACTGTGAGATGGAAATATTGTATTTAAATCATGTGTGACATACAGAATAATGAATTCTCAAACTTTATAGACTTAATAAATTCCAGAAACAATGTAATGTATGCAATCCTTATTTATTATTAAGGAACGAAAAATGAGTGGAAATCTCCTTTAGATTGAAAAATACGACAAAGGAATTAGTAGAATGGAACCAGGCAAATAATACAGTGCTTAGGTCTGTTTCATTCTAAGGATTTTCTGTAATTCATTTTCCTGCTATTTTTGTATTTCTTCACATGTAAAATGTGTATCAGAACAGAATCAATTTGTGTCTATGAGATTTAAATATGTACAAAATATTTATAAAATTTACAGGTATAGAAAACTATTATTAATAACATTTAGTTAAGGAGGACGGAGAGATGGCTCAACGGTTAAAAGCATGGCTACTCTTTCAGAGGACCTGAGTTCAACTCCCAGCACCTACATAGCAGCTCACAAATATCTGCAATTTAGCTTCAAGTGATTTGATACCCTCGCACAGGTATATGTGCAGGAAAAACATCAATGCACATAAAATAAATAAATAAATCATTAAAAATAATATTTAGTTAAGCATTTGGATTATAATTGAACAGTTTCTTAAAAGATTTAATATGACTACTGTTATTCAATTTATACATTTCTATAAAAATAAAAATGTGTATAAAACTAAAAACATGTTTTATTTAATTTCAGATAAACTAAGTTTCACTTGTGCATATGGACTCACCTAGAATTCATGGAAAATCATAAAAATGTCACAGAGCTTATTTTTATGGGCCTCTGGGAAAAGAGACAGATAGAGCTGCTGTTCTCTCTCTTATTCCTGCTTTGTTACCTGGCTGTCCTAATGGGGAACTCAGTCATTCTGCTCACTATCACCTGCAGCCATTTAATCGAACAACCAATGTATTACTTTCTATGCCACCTTTCAATCATGGATCTCTGCTACACCTCAACTGTGGTTCCCAGGCTCATCAGGGACTTAGCTGCAGCAAGAAAAATCATTTCCTATAATGAATGCATGACCCAGCTCTTCACTGTTCATTTGCTGGCAGGTGTGGAAATCTTCATCCTGGTGTCCATGGCCCTGGACCGCTATGTTGCCATTGTCAAACCCCTGCACTACATGGTTATTATGAACAGGAAGCGATGTGATATGCTGATTTTCACAGCATGGGCAGTGGGGTTCTGGCACTCCATTGCTTTACTGCTTATGATGCTCAGCCTGCCTTTCTGTGGCCCCAACCACGTCAATCACTACTTCTGTGACGTCAAGCCCCTTTTGAAGCTGGTCTGTAAAGATATTCGTGTTGTTAGCATCTTAGTAATCGCCAACTCTGGGATGGTGGCTGTTGCTATTTTTATTGTACTAGTTGCTTCTTACATACTTATTTTGTATAATCTGAGGACAAGATCATCTGAGGGGCGACGGAAAGCTCTCTCAACCTGTAGTTCTCACATAATGGTGGTAGTTTTATTTTTTGTGCCCGGTATTTATACCTATGTTTTACCTGCAGGAAGTGAGAATAAGGATAAGGAAATGTCTGTGTTTTACACCGTGATTGCCCCGATGCTGAATCCCCTCATTTACACTCTGAGAAACACTGAGATGAAAAGCACCATGCACAAGGTATGGTCTCGAATGTTACATTCAGAGTGGAAATAAATGAAACAATCTGTTGTTTCTGGTCGCATGTTTCCAGGTCAGCTATCATTTGGAAGGTCACAGAGAGCACGAGCTGTTTGGGGGGGGAAGTTATAAGTTAAAGAGGCAACTTACTGCTATGTCTACTCTGTGATTCATCTTAAAGTCTTCACAGTTAGATCCAGCCAGGTTATGAGTGTAACAAGAATATATCACGTGAAATAATTGTGTAATTTTGCTATCTTATTTCTCTTAAAAATGACTCATGAAAATAAGCATTCGTATGTGCATATATGCTATGGTTTTTAGCTTGGTGATTTTGTGGGCCTCCTAACCGTGACAACTGTGGTGTCTCTGGGCTCTTTCATCTATTCTTGGGACCTCTTTTTCTCCTATTGAGTTGCCTTACCCAGCCTTGCTATGGGGATTTGTACCTAGGCTTATTGAAATTTGTTATTCTATGTTCAGTGGCCATGCCTGGGAGACCTGCTTTTATTCTGAGGGAAATGGAGGAGGAGTGGAGGAGAAGAGACGTGGAGAGAGGGGAAATTGCAGTTGGGATGTATTGAAAATGAGAATTATATAATGTTTAAAAACTCAAAACAACAAAAAAATTAAGGGCTAAATAAATACACCAAATGGTATGAAAATACATTTTGATTTTATTTGTTTATGTTCATCAATTTTTACTTAGGATTTTTAAGTATACTCAACATGCACTATAACACTGAGCTAAAGCTCAACTTTTATTTTTTATAATCATTATACACACTCTACTTCTAATTCTAGATTATCCTCTAATGCCAATTAAATTCATATATGAGAAATAAATTTTTTAAAACTGAAAACAATTAGCAAATATCTCCATTTACTTGTTAAAAAAACCAGAATCCTGCCTTGCACAGTTCTTGTAAAAACTCACTTATTTGTTTTCTGCACTAGAGAGAAATTGCTGCTCTACTTACAGATGTTCCCAAGGGTTACATAATATTGCCGGTATGCATTCTCCATCTCAGTTAGGTGTGTTACTGCCCTTTGTTTAGACATTTCCCTCTACTCAAGCATTTGTCTTTCCTTGGTCATAGTCCCTGGATTCACTCTTTATATATTTCCCACAGTGAGAAATTCTTCTCTTACAGTCATGTAGGAATTGCTCATGGAGATAATCCCAGAGTCAACACAGTTCGTCATTCACCTAAATTATTCCTTTATCCATGCAACTGCTAAAAAGCCTAGAATATGAAATAAAAATATTTTACCCCTTCTAAAATAAATAAAATATGCATTATTTATGCATATGCTTTCTTGTTTGACACGATGTGAAGTCTTTCCTTGGCAGTGGGATTTTAAGTGATAAAAGCATAGTGTGCAGATTTGTGCTTGAATGATGAATCTACACATGCTTTTCCTATTTGGGATATCTGATGATTTAGAGGGTGAGTCACAAGAAGCTTCTAGACTACCAGAAAGACTGTTATTCAGGAAAATAAACCACAAGGAGAAACATCATGCTGTGATTCGTTTTCTTTTCTCAGATAAGTTTGAGGGGTAGGATATGATATAATATTAGATTGAAAATTATATTGAACTGGAATTAATTTTCTACTTTTCTGTGTTATTAATAAAATTTACTTTCTGGTAAATTCATTTTGAAATATTGATTTATCTCTTTTTGATAATATGGCATCAACAATACATTGAAGAATTTTTTTTCTCTTTTATTGTCATGGATACAGGGCAAACATTCTCTCGGTCACCACAGCAACACCTATTTATGAAAGCCAACACTTATATTATGATCCAAATCCTAATAGTCACTACACTGCCGCTTTTCTCTGGCTCTTACAATTTTCCTTAACCTCTTCCAAGACTTTCCTTGAGCCCTAGAAAGGTTTATATGTATATTAACCTTTTCTGAACACTTGACTTCAATGCATTGCGAGATTGGTTTATTTTTATTTTTATTTTTGCAAGATTTGTCTATTTCAGTCTTTTCATCAGTTCTGATTCTATGTTGTAAACTGCCTCCCATTAGATAAAGACTTTTTTTTCATGAACAAGGTTGATGACAACAGTAGTTAATTGACATAATCACAGTATTTAGAAGACATTTGCCATACATACTATACCTGTTTACAAAACAATAGAAGTCGACTCCTTGATGGGACCTATGGCAACTCCACCAAGGTTTATTAGTTCTGTACCCTGACTCTCAGTACTGTCTCAGGGTCCCTCACGTGGAGTAGGCCTAAGGTCCAGTTAGAGTATACTATGCTTCCACCATAAAAGTCGTGACATTATCGCACCAGTGGGGGAATCTGGTGGTGATGAATAAAAACACACGTAGTCTTCAGTCACAAGTAACTATATTAAGAGATTCACAAAAAACCACTCAGTACACTAAGAATGCCATACAACTCTGCTTTCTGAGCTGAATCTTAACGGCTCTCAGGCGCTTTATGTTTTCCTGACTCATAACCTGCCTTTCCTGATTTATTTGTATCAGTATAGGATGTAGGAGCTCCAGAAATTGATGTCTGTTTTAGTATATAAAGAAAAATCAAACTAGTTCTTATTATAAACTGAAGTCTCTTGCTTTTGAGATATTCGTTGTTAATATCCCCCCCACCAATCACTGCAAGCTCTTTGCCATTTTTCTGCCCATAATGAGGCAATTTCAGCATTAGTAAAAGGTACAACAATTTCTGCTTGGTCTATTCCTGCTTATTGACAAAATATCATTCTTCCTTTCAGAATCAAATCAGAGACCTTTTCTACATAGATACTTAATCTTTTACTCTGGTTGTGTGCAAAAATATCCATCCTAAGATAATTATCTTCTCTCTGCATAAGAATTCCTGTGGGAGAGTGAGGAGAAGGCAAATTAACAAAAATACAGTTCAGCTTTGGTTTCAAGTGATACACATGTGCATCCTGTAATTTCTATTTCACCAGAGCCAATTCTCTCTCAGCCTCAGCTTATAATTTTCTTGCATTATTTAAGTCTTTATTACCTTGTAAGGTTGGAAATAAATTACTTAGCTCTTGAATAGTTAATCCAATTGCAGGCCACAGCCAGTGATTTTTGAAAACCAGTAAGAGTTTGCCGTTGATCTTTCTTGATTTGTACTTTCTGTCGTTGAATTTTCTGTAACACTATCTTATATTCTAGGTAATTGATGGAATCTGCTCTTTGTATTTTTTTGGGGGGCGGAAAGGGAAAATTATAATCCCCAAAAAGGCCAAATTCCATTTGTTTCATCAAATATTTTCTAAGGTATCTACATCTGAATCAACCAGTATATATCATCCATATAATGGTAAATTTTAGATTGAAGAATCTGCTTACTAAATATTTATAATGGCTATTGTACACGATATTGTCACAAGGTAGACCTGCCTAACATTCCTTGTGGTAAGACTTTCCAATGATATCTCTTTATTGAACAACTACTAATAAAAGTAGGTACTAATAAAGCAAAAGTTTTCTCAGGGTCATGCGAAGGGATCTTGGAGAAAGAAGCTTCTAAATCAATTACTATCAAAAGTCATAGGTAATAAAGAATGCAATAGGATTCCAGTTTGTAAAGGGCTCTTTGGCTAAATCATCTTACTTGTGACTGTTAAATATGTTAACATCTTCCATTTTCCTAATTTCTTTTGTTGGGGCCAGCTCCATTTGGCATAACAATACCAATTTTTGTTTCAATCCAAGTTATCTCAGCTTGTTGCTGATATAGGAAAAGCTCTCTGCAAGGTAAGGCTGACCAAAAACTACATTTATGTTCAGCATACCCGTGGCCTTGCTATTCCCGGAAACTCCCCAACCATAAGGACAGCTAGCCCTAGCTGCTAGCCTCACTTTCAAGGTTAGTGAAAACTGATTTGTCTAGTTAACAGAAATAACCTGAGTTAGAACTGAACGCCCTGTTCCACTGTCCACCCCCGACACCCTGCCATATAAGCTAATTAAGGTTTTTGCTTTTATAATCTGTCTCTAAAGAATGTTGGGGGGTCACAGTTCAGGTCCTGAGTGTGGGCTGCATCTTTGATCATGATAAGTCATCAATATCTGACTGACATTGGTATCTGAGTGGTTTGGGCAGCCTCCTCTGTGGGTTTGCTGCATTGGTCAGGAAAGCCTCACACTCTCGACTGTCTCTCATTTTGATAAACGAATGCCACCAAACTGGCCAGTTCTTCCATGAGGCAGTAAGTTTTCTTTACTTGGATTCTTGGTGTTTTATTTTTTTTCGGGGGGGGGGGCGTGTTGTTTGTTTTTGGTTTGTTTTTATTTTTTACATTTATATATTTATTTGTTCATTTTGATATATTTGGTTTCTTTATATGATTTTGGTACAATCTAGATCCTTAGTAACTCAGAAAGGAAAAGGCAGATTCAACCTCACTCCACTGAGTCAAGAGATGCCACTTGACTTGGTGAAAGGGAATGGCTTACAATTCACCCCTGTGGACTTGGGTAGAACTTTCATCTGAGAGTTCCAACAGGAAACACTCCTCTGTCTTTTATGTTTCTTCTGTTTTTGTTGCCATTCTTCTCTTTATAATTTTTAACTTTCTAACTATGTGACATCTGGTTCCCTTCCTCCCCTTCCTTACTCTATTGGTAGTTTCTTTGTGCACTAGTTTGTCCATGTCTGTCAGCTGATATCTTTGGTTTTGTTTAATTGATTGACTGTTGCTCTGAGTTTCATGTTCCTAGGAAAAGGCCAAACTCCATCTGCTGGCTGTTTACCCTCTGACTTAGTTTTAACTCATTTCAGTGATTTTCAAAAAAAAAAGTAGCTAAATTGCAACAACAAAAATGGATAAACTGACATTGCCCTTGGAGTCCTGAACCTGCTGCTGCTAGGAGTCTGGAGGATCCCTGCCTTCTGGCTTGGATCAGGCTGAGAGCAAGCCTGGGGCTGCTTGATCAGTGCTAGCTGCTCTTGAAGGGACACCATCAGCTTCCCAACTTCTCCTGTAAGAAAGCTGATGGTTAATCCTGCTAAAAAACCATGTTCAGGGTTCAGTACTATAGCTGAACAGGCTTAAATGGTTTGGTCTGATGTTCTGTCAGCGTTTCTGCTGATTACTGACTGCTGTTTTAAATACCTTTCAACTCGATGTCCCGCCTTCCTGTTTAATTCCGGTCATCTGGTTTTCTGCTCCTCCTCTTAAACTACAGGCCTGTGAGCTTGGTTTGACAATTCTGATTCTCCTGGTTTAAGAGCAAGAGGAAAGAGGGGTAAATAAAAGATATTAGAACAGCCAGGCCTTGTAGTACAAGCCTTTAATCCCAGCACTCAAGGAGGCAGAGGCAAGCTGATTCTGTGAGTTCAAGGCCAGCATGATTTACAAAGGAATAGCAAGGGATTCACAGAGAAACCCTGTCTCTAAAAAATAAACAAAGACAGACTAAACTAAAAAAGATATTAGAAATTAAAGCATTGTTTGAATAGGATCCTATTAATCTGGGCCAAAAATAAAGGGAACCAGGATGGAAATGCAGCTGTGACTACACTGGGCTCAGGGAAGGCATGGGATGGAAAATGCAGCAGGGCTGCTCCCTGGCGGGGTGTGTGTGTGTGTGTGTGTGAGTTGAGGGAGTCCTGTGTGCCTGGCTGAGTAACTTGGGCTTTGAAATAAAGGCACTGATTCTTATTAGACAGTTGAGGAATTGCAGGGTCTCTGAGCCTGGCCTGCTGAGTGCACGGCACATAGAAAAGCCAAGGATGCACAAAGCAGGACTCATCAGTCATTTTGCATCAGGGATTATTTTTTTTCCAAGACAGGGATTCTCTGATTAGCCCAGGCTGTCCTGGAACGATGGAGGGTGGAGGCAGGCTGGTCTGATGAGCTCACTGCACCGGCTCCGTATAAAATCCAACAGGCATTGGGTTCAATGGGACAGCCCCGACTCAAAGAACAAGGCGTAGGACGACAGATAGAGGAACATGCTAGATGCCTCCATTCAGCCTCCGGATATGTAGGCAGGTGTGTGGGCGAACCCACCCAAGCACATGGAATGCACTCTTAAACATAAGGAACTGACAAATAATCACCCGGTATTGAGTGTTATTTGACTCAGTTTCTGATCTGAGAGCTAGGAAGAAGAGAAAGCACAGCAGGATTTGATCTGAGAGAGGGATCAGAGCGATCAGAGGAACGGAGTGTTAGCTGAGTCAGAAGGGGACGTGAAGTACGCCTGGAACCTTGGCTCCACTGCTGTGCCCAGATCCGCGAGGCCCCTAAAAAGATCACCAGGACTCGATTCCTATGCAAGCACAAGAGGACCTTTAATTTGCGAGCCGAGCTGGGCTCTGACAGTCACCAATACAGTGGCATCTGGAAAGAACACCGAACTCTGAGCTGAAGGCAAATTTATAGGTTCCTTTCCCTCCTAGCATGCCCATAGCAAGGGGAGTCCCAGCCTGGCAAGTGCCTGTTGAGATACAAAAGAGGTATAAAATATGCTTTAAAATGATTGGTTGTTAGTGGGTACCAAAATCACAAATGGTCCTGGGTTTTTTTTTGTTCTCTCTCTCTCTCTCTCTCTCTCTCTCTCTCTCTCTCTCTCTCTCTCTCTCTCTCTCCACAGCAACTTTATCTCCTGTGGGGGGGAAAGGAATGCAACAAGACTCCCTGTTGGTTCTTCCCTGCAGCTGGCCAGATTACCTCCTGTAGGCCAATTTCTTAACCTTTTGTCCCAATAACCCTGAAATCCGATTTTAGTTCTTCTGGTCTCTCACCGCTGGGAGGGGAAAGATAGGAAGACTATTTGGGCTTGACAGTCTCCAGCATGTGAGCCTATGTTCATCAGGAGACCATGTCTCAAGGGAATACAGTGGAGAGTTGTAGAGCAGAGCAGATGATGTCCTCCTGATTTCCTCATGACCTTCCATGTATGTATAACCAGAGGAATGAGCCTGTACCCTCCCAAAAATATGTGCATGCTGCACTCACACACATAAAATGCACATATGCACAAGTAATTAATTAAGAAGTAATGCATGCCCAGGTGGTGGGTTGTGGAGACACAAACCTTTAATCCTGGCACTCTAAGTCAGGAATTTCTGTGAGTGCAAGGCCAACCTGATCAACAGAATGAGTTCAAAACCCATCCCTTCAAAAGAAAAAACAAAAACAAAAAGAAAAAAAAAAAGAAAGAAAAGGAAAGAAACAATATGTGATTACTTTCCAGTAAAAAGTTGAACATTATTACACTTTTTAAATCTCTTTTCTGGTAATTAATAGAAGAATACACACCCTTGTCCTAGGTCCAATGTGTGCTTCCGCTGCTTTTATTTGGTTTTGTTCCTAACTTTCATTTCCTACACAGACACCAAAAATGAATCTCATGAAGAGCTTATGATAAAAAAATAAAATTATTTGTAGCACCTAGGGTGAGGAGGAATTGAGCAAACCATAGTCACTAGCCTCCAATCTGACACAGGAAGTCATCAACACAAAGGCTTGGTGCTATTAGCCCTAAATGCCAAGGACATTTGCTAACCTATTCCTCTTAAGCCAGGAAGCTTCAGCTGGCTGATGGGCCTCTGTGCTGAATCTTAAATGCAGCCATTATCATGGGGCCTCTCCTTGGGCAGAAGATTATCTGAATAGGCTCCAGGTGATGGCCTAGGGCTCCAGAATGCTGAGGGAGTAAGCTTTAAAGGTTTGACCCCAGACCTCCTGCTTGTGCAACAAATCCTTCAAGGACTTGGCTGCCTTCGCGACTCCAACCTCAATTCTCCCACCCCACCCCCACCTCAGTGCCATCCCCAGGTCTATCCAAGGGCTTGGTATGTGACATCACAGGGACTTGTGCTCAAGCTGTGGCTTCTGGGCAGCTCAGTTCTTATCAAGGACTCATCCCCCAGTAGGTCTCCATGAGCCAAGAGTTTTCTTTCCATTTATTGTTCAACTCTGCATGCTTTGCCTTGCATAAAGTTCTTTGAGGAAGATTTTGGAACTGATCATGTTATTTAAATTCTATGAATATGCCAAGGACAAAAGAAACAACATTTATATTTCAACATCTTTCCTTTAATGTGTGTGAATCCCTTTATCAATGCCAAATGTTATTATATATATATATATATATATATATATATATATAATTATATAATGTTGATGACAAGACAGTGGGGGTGGGGGTGAGTACCATGATGGGTTAGAGGCAAGGTGTACCTCCCCTTGAGGAATTATGTCACCCAAAATATCTGTTATCAGGGATGGAGAGGAAGGGGCCACCCAAGGGAGAGAGAGGGAGCAAGAAGGGGAGAGAGACAGAGAGAGAGTGAGGGAGAGAAAGAGGGGGAGAGAGAGAGACAAAGACAGTGAAAATATGGGGACAATAGGAATCTGGAACAGAGAGAATGGGGTGGTGGGTGGCCCTATCTGGCACACACCTGGAGCACCTGGAATACCTGGCCTAGGAAGGTGATAAAGTAAGCAATTACTAGGACCCTAGAGGCCCCTGAAGGCAGGCCAGCTGAATTTCCTCCAGGCTGTCACACTCATCAAAGAGAAACACACAAAAGCTCTTAGGAGCCAGCTGGCCACATGACAGGGAAACAGCCAGATCACATGACAGGGGAGGAGGCAGAGGGTCATGTGACTTTGAAGGCGACAAAGGGACACATGACAAGGGAACAAACAGAAGGTCACATGACAGGGGATCTTTCTTCAGAAAGTAGTGTACCAGCATGCAGCAGCATGGGTAGTTTCTATCTCCCTTTTACTAGAGAATGTTAAACAGGGTTATTACTACCATGAAGAACTAGAGATCTCTATATATTATGATTGGTTCATAGTCATGGCTACAGGCCAAGCATACTGCATATTATATAGCAACTTTTGTCTTAATGGTTGGTGATTTGGTTTCATCTACACATGGTGTTAGACTAGTTGTATCTCAGCAGAAAGCTGCATAACTTTATAGTTTGAGTATCACTTATATGAAGTATCATTTTGTACACCATGAAATAGCAATATGGTTGAAAATATAAATGTATATAAATGTTTTAATAGGAGATCATTAAATGAAGGCTTTACATTTTTTGCATGTTATTTTAAGAAAATGGCATTTTTCAGTATGTCTTTTCACTGAAATTGCTAGGTAGCTAGTTTTATGTCTTTTCACTGAAATTGCCTGGTATCTAGTTAAAAAAATTTTTTTGTTGTTGTTGATTTAAGAAATTTTTTTATTATTAATTTATTCTTGTTACATCTCTATGGTTATCCCATCCTTTGTATCCTCCCATTCTCCCCTCCCTCCCATTTTCCCCTTATTCCCCTCCTCTATGACTGTCCCTCAGAGGGATTACCTCCCTCTGTATATGCTCATAGGATATCAAGTCTCTTCTTGGTGACCTGCTGTCCTTCCTCTGAGTGCCACTAGGTCTCCCCCTCCAGGGGACATAGTCAAATGTGAGGCACCAGAGTACGTGAGAAAGTCATATCCCACTCTCCACTCAAGTGTGGAGACTGTCCTGTCCATGGGCTAGATCAGGGTAGGGGTTTAAATTTTACCGCCTGTATTGTCCTTGGCTAGTGCCTTAGTTTGAGCGGGACTCCTTGACCCAAATCTGCCTATCATAATGTTCTATTATTATGTTTGAAAGTTATTAAGGCCTAGGTACTCTACATGCATTGTCTTTGGTTTGTGTATCAATTTGTGTTGGGCTCCTGGGCTCAGATCCACTGGGCTTGCTGGTCTCCCTGTGGATTTCCTGACCCCTCCTTGTCCTTCCACGCCTGCCCCCTCTTCTATACGACTCTCAGCTCTCCTCCCAAAGTCCAGTTGCAAGTCCCAGTACCTGTCCCAAACCCCCACTGGGTGGAGTCTCTTAGAGGACATCTATGTTGGGCTAATATCCACTCATAAGTGAGTATATGTGATGCGTGGTTTTCTGGGCCTGTGTTACCTCACTAAGGATGATCTTTTCTAGTTCCATCCATTTGCCTGCAAGTTTCGAGATTTCCTTGCTTTTAATAGCTGAATAGTGTTCTATTGTGTAAAGGTACCACAGTTCATTTATCCATTGTTTGGTTGATGGACATCTAGATTGTTTCCATAATTTATTATTAAGTCTCTCTGATTTATTGATTTATAACTTAGAAAACATCAAAAGCCTAATTTTCTCTGCTTATTCCTTCTACAAGAAGTTGGAGATATCTCTAGATTGTCTACTTAATATTTTTTCCTCTAAGTTCTGACTCAATTCACATAAAGTATTTTAGTCACTTTAAAATTATTTTATCTATAAGACTAAGTAACCTTACAAAAAGAAGGGACATTCTGTTACTAGTGACATTAGTTAAAAAAAAAGGAAAGGATTCCTTTCTTAATGTGAGATTATTCTGAGTTCTAAATTCACACTAATCCTTGGAGAAATGAACAGTTTGGGGATATGAAAAGTTATCTTTTATAGGTCACAGAATCAACTTGTGGTTTCGTCATTCAACACTTCTCTCCCTAACTATATTACAAATACTTTGTAAGTTTGCGATGGGAGCTACAACATCTTCCTTCCTCTGTGCTTCTTTCCTCAACATAGTTTTGGGCAGTTTGTGGAAGCAGGGACTCATGATCCAAATTCTATTTTACTAATTATGATTTTATATCCTTTGTTATCCTCTGGCAGTTTTGATACAAATGACAACACTGCTTTACCCTAACTCATGTCTTGTTACTAAATTCAAGAATGGTTCATTTAATATGGCTATAGTCTAACCAGACAGCTCAAATTAGATTCACTATAGCCTCTGAAATATTTTTGAAGATCTGAGGAAGGAAACTCTAGGTGATAATGCTGACTAGAATGTCAATGTCTTGTACAATTATGCATTAACATATTCCC
Source organism: Acomys percivali (assembly GCA_907169655.1). Taxonomy (NCBI): domain Eukaryota; kingdom Metazoa; phylum Chordata; class Mammalia; order Rodentia; family Muridae; genus Acomys; species Acomys percivali. The sequence goes on from CAJRSG010008806.1 coordinate 267,444, forward strand.
TCTGTAGACAGAAATAACTTTTTTCAACATCCTGTGAGAAAGCTGCTATCAAAAGATGCTGGGCAGATGAGACTGATGTACCTAGTCTTCTGACAGGTGAGATTTCCACATTTATGATTTCAGAGAAACAGCATTCCTAATTTGATAACATGTATACTTAATATGGTTTTATATACTGTATGTGTATGTGATTAGAATACTCTATTGGTCACTGGAAAAGAAGCAATAAATTTAATAGCCCAGTATATTTTTAAAGCTTTACAGTTATGATAAATATGAAATACTATCTTTGGAATAAAACATTTTTCTAACATCAATTATAAGAAATGGGTATGTGAAAGGCCATCATTAGTGTGTAAGAAGAAAAGGATGTACTTTATATATTAAAATTTATGAGAATTTCAAGAGGTACGTTTCCTAAATGTTATCATATAAAGTGGCTAAATGAGATTAGGCTAAGCAAAAACTATATATGTGCACCCAAAATTTAAAAAGATATCATGTTGAACTAAACTTTAAAGAAAAAGGTAATAGACAATAATGACCTTGACAAATACTTACAATAGATATGCACCTGAAATTTACATTAATAACTTGACTAAGTACTTCCTAGATAAAGTTCAGACCAGCCATAACACTGAACATCCTAAAGTATATGGAATGAAGTTGAAGGAAAATACCATGTATGGGGGTGTTGCAGATATTTCACTAAGTAGCTACTTCTTCATGAAGGTTACGTATTATCTGATACACATTGTGCTCTTCACACTGTACCTGCTTTGTGTCTAGTAAGACTCAGAAAAACATAATGACATAGTAACTTCCTGACAAATGAGGGAACTAAATACAAAAAGTGGATCTGACAGGTGTTGAATTGTGTGAGTTTCTGTTTCTTTACCCTGTTTCTCAGTTCTCCTTTGGTTGAGATAGTATGAATCATGAGATTAAGCTACACAGTGTGAAAGACTGGAGCTGAATTTATTATGTAATGCTTTAATTTAAACTCTTACAGGCTAAGAAAACTGGATCAGGCGGTTAATATTCCCAGAATATGATAAGCTATGCATAGAAGTAAAGTTTAGTGTGAGGGGCTGAGATACACAAAGCTACTGTTGCTGAATCCAGGACAGGCTATTTTTAAAATAGCTTCCCGTCAAATCAAATTCTTCCCTCTGGGGCTCTTCAAATAGTATAAACCCATGAAATGATCCAGCAGACACCCATTTTCACTCTCCTTTATTCTCTACCTTTTCTGGTTTGCTATCTTTCAGATCTTCTCCACTACCTCCTAAACCTACATAGTGTGTGTTTACTATTTTTCTGACTGACATAACCAATCTAAAGTTGTTCCATTTTGTTTGAAAATTGGAGGTAAGTACAGTTGTTTCTATAAAACACACTGTATTCTGATATTATTTATCTTAAGGACATTGAAGTACATGTTAATGCCTGGTGAAAACCTGATGGATTGTATTTATTGCTACTTTTGGAGAGGTACAGGGGCAGCTATGGTTCACAGACATGAAAAAAAAACAAGTATCTGATGGGGCTGAAGACTGGATAGTTTAGTTTTACAATTAAGCTTAGTTGTTTAGTGGTTGAGATGTTTCTAGGTCTGGATAGATGTTTTAAGTCGATAATGATGAGATATGATAGATACTGATTTACAATCAGAAATTTAGACTCACCAATATAGGAAAGAAATTTTCTTCAAGGATGTCAAATACAAATAGCCAAAACACTAAGAATGTAACATTTATATAATTCCTATTGTTTTATGGTTCTTCTTGATGTAGATAGCTTATTGTATATATGTATAATAATATAGATGTATATGTAAACTATTAATTAAAAATTGTAAAAAAAAAAAGAAAAAAAATTTAAAAATAAAATGAGACAAAAAAAAAATAAACAAAAAATCCCAAATCAAAATCAACAAAAGTTAATTGAGCAGTCAAAGGAGCATATGTGATTTTAATATTCTCTTTACATGCCTCAAAGGTCAAGGATTCATATCTAACGTTGTAATGTTAGAGTAGTCATTCCTATGGAAGTCAAGGTCTCATGTTATGCGATGCTGTACAAAGCATTGGATCTTCCATTCCTAGTCGCTTAGTAAACTCAGTAAGATATTTTGATGAGTGTCAGTTTTGTTTTTGCTCAATTTTCAGTTTTTGTCTTATCTTTCTAAATGATGAATACAGTTTCCATCAACAGTACATGTTAGATAAAAGGCCACAACAAATTAATTATAGAGGAATATCTTTATAACCTGAATGACATTAGCAATATTAGATAAGTAGCTCTGCATTCAAAATGTAATACAGAATATTTCACTTGAAACCATTGAGCACTTTTTACATTGCAAAATCACTGAACTTAGATTTGAGGGTAATAAATACAGGAGATGTGTAGATTTCCAACTCTCTATGCACAGGAAGTTTCCTGTCTGAAACTTTAAGATAAATGTAGCGTGAAAGGAAAAACGATCAAGGAAGGAAGAGAACATTGACTATATCAGTCATTAAATACCTAATGAAGACTCACAATTATTTTCAATTTAATAAAATATGAATCTATTATTTTTAATTTATTTTAAATAAGTTCATTAATCTTATGAATCCATAAAGAAAATACAGTCATTGTAAACATTCATAGAATACAGATTGATGATAAAATTATCAAAAGTTATACAGTCCATGACATGGTTAAAATCAGGTAGAATTTGATAAGGGTGAGTTTTCCCACATAATTTGGCTTTGAAAGACCACCAGGTTATTGGGGTAATTATTTATATTATATCACATTTTTAAACAAAGAAGGCATTAAGTGAATATTGAAACTCAGATATCAAAACTATGTTCTCTTGTGAACTTGATTATAAATTTTCATAAGGTTTTAAGTAGTTGAAAAGAGGTCTGGAAAGATAGTGCAGCAGTTAAACACACTTATTGCTCTTACAGAGCACCTGGGTTTGATTACTAGCACCCACACTGTGGATCACAATCATCTACAACCTTACTTAAAGGGGAGCCAAAGCCCTCTTTTGAACTTCTCAAGAACTAGGAACACACATGGGAGGAACACACATGGCGTACCTAGACACGTTCAGGCAAAGCAGTCATGTGCCTCAGAAACCAGGAATATACATGGTATGAATATACATATCCAAGCAAATGTTTATCCACATGAAATAAATTTAAATATATTGAAAATAGTGAAAGAAATATATCTTTCAAATTTGGTGATGTAATACAGTTAGTTACCAAGGGTTAGTTAAAGCATATATGTGAAGGGATTTTGTATCTGTCTCAGTTATCAGAATCTGCCTTAGATGAGTTCACAGAACTTACCACAATGTAATGCAGGCATTGCAGGGATTAGAAAGAGCACAGTGGATAAGTGTGCCTTCCAGAACATATATAAATGTTCATTTTATATGATTACTTTTATATAATATCTACAACTGGTGATGATTTTTCATAAGCAAAAGGTAGAAAAAGTTTTGGTTTGAGAATTTGTTATGGGGCATTGAAGACAAGATAGTATAGTTTTATAACCAAATTTAGCTGGTTAGGGGACAAGATTGTTTTAGATCAAGATAAAGAAGTTGAGCTATTAGAGTTGAGATAGGATAGATGTTGAATCTCATTCGGAAATTTAGACCCAACAAGACAGGAAAACACTTGCTTCAAACGAGATGAATGCAGATGGCCAAGTCACCATGAATGTAACATGTATAGAACTCATTATAAAAAGACATTATTAAAAGAAGTAATACTTCATGCTTAAGTATGTTTATAAAAGTTTCCAGATCTGAAAATAGGTTGAACAACAACAACAAAAAAGTCAATTATAGGGTACTCTTCATCCCTTTTGTAAGGCTGTACTAACCTTCATCCTTGCCACGTTCCTGTGACCTGAGACTGTAGAATTATAGATCCCTTAATAGTACAGTGCTTTGCTGGATATAACAACTGTCATATGATACCATAACAAATTATCCTATATATGAGGATATTTAGTGTGCAAACATGTACTTGTAGGTAATATAAAATACCCATTCATTTGGATGTAATCTCAGAGAATATGGATAATCTAAAATGTGCTATTGGAAGTAGAAGACAAACAGACACTGAGATATTTAATAGTTATTATCAAGAAACATGTTTTCTGCCTATACATACCATTTACAAAATATTATGAAGAATATTTGAAGACCTTACCAGATTATTTGTAGGTGATTAGAATTTCCTGCTCATCTTTTAAGGAATATTGCCTAAGAATGAGTGAAGTATTGATTGTAAATCTATTATATATAAAATATATTCTATAAAATTCCTATTTTCCAAATTTCCAATATATATATGGAAAATAGGAATTTTATAGAATGTGAGGGCTAGGCAACTTTACATCATCATTGCCAAGGACAGTTAATTTTTTATAAATAAAGAAGAATTAATTATATAACCCATTGCCTCTAGAAAATTTTACTATGAAACAATAAGGTACATAAATGTAACATAAAGGTTACATTTATTAACCTATAAAATTAATCAAAACCATACTAAAGTCACTAAGCAGAGAGTGCTGTGGAGAAATTGTCAATTTCATCAGCTTTCTTAACACTAAAAATATCTTGAAATTGAGAACCGATAGTGGGAACAGCAGTTCAATAATCAAGAAGTATAATACTTTTATGATAAATAAATATTTTTGTCTAAAATAATCCACCAGATTACAAGGTAAAACTAATTTTTTTTATCTTTTGCAGATAATAGATTTCATGCTCTTTCCTTCTCACTGTTGAACCATGCACCTGAATATCAATGTGACCAAGTTCATTTTTCTTGGCTTGACACAGGACCCCAGTAGGAAGAACATAGTGTTTGTCATTTTCCTGTTATTCTATACGGGGACGTTATTGGGTAACTTGCTGATCATTGCTACCATCAGGACAAGCCAGGCCCTTGGGAGCCCCATGTACTTCTTCCTGTTCTATTTATCCTTGTCTGACACCTGCTTCTCTACAACTGTAGCCCCTAGAACGATTGTGGACTCCCTGATGAAGGAGGCCTCTATCTCTTTCAATGAGTGCATAATCCAAGTCTTTACATTTCATTTATTTGGCTCCCTGGAGATCTTTATCCTCATCCTCATGGCTGTTGACCGCTATGTAGCCATCTGTAAGCCCCTGCACTACATGACCATCATGAGCCGTCGGGTCTGTGGGATGCTGGTAGCCATAGTCTGGGTGGGATCCTGTGTGCATTCTTTAGTTCAGATTTTCCTGGCCCTGAGTTTACCTTTCTGTGGTCCCAATGAGATTGATCACTACTTCTGCGACTTGCAGCCACTGTTGAAACTTGCCTGTTCAGACACATATGTGATCAACCTTCTCCTGGTGTCCAACAGTGGGACCCTCTGTACAGTGAGTTTCCTCATGCTCATGGTCTCATATGGCATCATTCTTTATTCCTTGAGAAACCACAGTGCTGAGGGGAGGAGAAAAGCTCTGTTCACTTGTGTCTCCCACATCACGGTAGTCATCTTGTTTTTTGTACCTTGCATATTTATATACACACGTCCTGCCACCACCTTCCCTATGGACAAGATGATATCTGTGTTTTATACAATTTGTACACCCTTTCTAAACCCTCTGATTTACACACTGAGGAATGCAGAGGTGAAAAATGCCATGAGGAAGTTATGGATCAAAAGAATCTCAGATGATATATAAGGAATAAAAATCCATATTGATTTTAGTAAAGAAAATACTAGTTTTCAGTTATATTTAGAGTAGTTCGGTCTTAGGGAAGGAAGTTTGGTTGCTTCTAGAGAATGGACAAAATGAATGTATTATAAATAAATATATCAAATTACTCTTCTGGAAAAGGAGAGGTAGGAGGACGATGCAAATATTTATCTCAGTCACATTCTTTTTTAAAAAAGATTCATTTATTTACTTATGTATTATGTATACAGGGTTCTGCCTGTATGTACACCTCCATGCTAGAAGAGGGTACCAGATCTCATTGTAGATGGCTGTGAGCTGCCATGTGGTTGCTGGGAATTGAACTCATAACCCTTGGAAAAGCAGACAGTGTCCTTAATTTCTGAGCCATCTCTCCAGTCTAGTCACATCTCATTAAATGTGGATCATTATTTGGTCCATGTTTATGTCTTACAACTTATATTTAGAACCTGCAATATTTACTGTCTATTTTATTATATATTTTTTTCTCTATGATTGTGATTGTGATTGCATTTCTTTATGATGTTTTTATTCAGGTCTTCTTCAATCAAATTAATACATTATATTCACAAATTTATAGAAGTTTTGTTTCAAGTTGCTGTGTGAGTATGTTGTATGCATGTATGTGCGTGTGTCTCTGTGTGTGTGTGTGTGTGCACATGACCATGTTCTTCCTCTTCACACTCTTCCTATTCTTAACAACCAGAAAGAAAACATATTGAGATATAATTATTATTATTGTGATCATTGCTATGGCTAGATTATATGTGCGAATATCTATCTACACACGCACACACACATATAGTTAAAAAAGATATATACAAGATATATATATATATATATATATATATAAATACATGCATATGGGTATACTAGATAATTTACCAAGTAGTCTTCAGAATATGCTTTGTAGGTTATTTTGTATGTGTGTCATTACTCAGATCCCATAATAATATTAAAACAAGTAGAGAGAACTAGAAATTACTCATTTGTAGAATCCCTCTACGTTTTGGAAGATTACTACTTGTGGCTTTACTAACATTATATATTTAAATTTAATAATCTGACACCTTTGAGCTTTGGGGGAGCATTGTTTCATCCTGAAAAATAAACATGATGATTACTTTTTCTAATGAAAGATTACTATGATTATAGGATATTAAGGTTTGGGTTTGAGTTAAGAGTGGGTATGTACCACAATATGGCTGCTGGGAATCAAACCTGGTCTGCCTTAAAAACTTTCAAAACAGGTTTATTGTTTGAAGTGTTATTAGGTTATAGACTTTGAGTTTTTAATCCATTTCTAGTCCCATTCCCCAAGATTTCTGGCTCTGTCTGATACCATGTAAAAATGCAGGCTCATGTTCCAGACACCGAGGACAGAGCTGCTTCTTTGCCTTGCCTCCCCTGCAACATTGGAGTGAAAGTGTTCTGAATCATGAACCATAATTATCTTTTCTTTCTTTAACATGCTTCTGTCAATATTCTGTCACAATAATGACAAAAGTGCTAATATATTCTATACATGTCTCTAACTCAGATATAAATGTTTATGAGGACTAGAATTTAATAGTGTAGTTAGTTATGCTAGGAGATGTGAAAATAATAATGAACAACCTAATCACATGGCATACTATTCTTACTATTAATACAGAAATTGTTATATTGCAGATATGAATTATCTTATAGTTCTCAGGGCAACCAGCGAAGAATAGCTGGAGCATAAATGGAAATATTAAAATTAAAGGCACATTATAGTAATGTGGATCGTTGTTGTTTTTGTTACTATACATCAACACAGCTGTACAACATTTATACCATAGGTATATATTCATAAAGACCACATACAGAAATGGTCTACAAATGCTGCATAGCATTGACAGCCATGACTAACATGATGCAGGCTTAGAGGTATCAGGACATGAAGTACGTGGGATGTACAGCAATTGTAATAGTCACTGAATTTTGCTGAGCCGATAACTCCTAGCATCATCTTGTTCACCCCGAGGACATGCACATCTAAGATCTTGCTCAAAGCCCTTGTCACTTATGATGTATACCACACTATTTCATTTGTTTTTCTTAACCATCACCTTCACTTTTGTCCTTATGTTTAGTTCTGTCTGTGATAACAAAACACTTGCTTTTTTTAAAAATATCATGACTATCCCTACTATAACTCCTAAATTATCTTTTGGGAAACACAGGCATGATGAATGTCATGAAATATGGGTGGTTCCAAGTCAAAGTGTGGGAGTTCTTTGCTGTATATTACTCTAGCTATTAAATCAATGTTGTCTACCTTTCATTGGTACAGAAAAATGGTCAGCTTTCAAATTGTAACCTTTGAAGAGAGGAGATGGCTGTCTTGTACTTTTGTATTACTTTCATTCTCTGAGATGGTACACAGGAAAATTACGCTGGATGGTCTTCAGCCCCATGCAGCACTGACACATTTGATCTTCTGACTGTTCGTGGTCCATGCACAAAGAACACAACAATGTTCTTGCCAGGAAAATTGGCAAAAATATGTAGAAGTGCCTTGCATATGTAGATTTATTGAGCTATTGGCCATGAATAAAAAGAAGTTCTAATACTTCCACTTGAGGCTTGCATGAATTTTTGAAAAATATAAAAACTGTACATGTTGCAGACAAAAATCTTTTTAAACATATATATTTCTGAAACTGTAATTCCATGTAAACTTCCCCACTCACATATTACCTCTGAAATATATATATATATCCTTAATTATTATATATTCTACTAATTAAACATTTCAAATCAGATGATGAACATTTCTAATTTTCAAGTTTGTAAATGAGATTCTACTTACAACTCCACTTAAAAAGTATAAGTGTATATTCATGTTGTTGTTTTACTGTATGTAGCCTATGATTTAGTATGTAATAAAAATACAAAATTTTGAGAACCAATAATAACCTAAAATCTTTTAATTAGGAATGGTACAGGTTTTAGTAAATACCACTGATCCAGATTGTACTGGCTGAGGCTCCGTAATTCTGAAATGGCACTGATATTTATTAATGCATGAGAAGTAATTATCTTTCAAATAGGGGGATTTCTGAAAGCAAAGATAATGAAGATAAAAATTGAGTACTCTGAATTAAGAGAACTTTGTGATGTATTATTCTTCCAAGGTAGTTATTGATGAACATTACTATATAGATAGAAATCAACCCCCACAAATCTCCTTTAATAAGAAACTATGAAAGCTATAGAAAGCATGCTGCTTTCAAAGTCAAAATTTTATACCTACAAACAATTATTTTATCAATAATTTAAGCAGGAAAAATTCTTTGAAAATGAACATTCTTGTACATACCTGCTATATATTAAATTTTTATTGCTATACTTCTATTTTTAATATTTATATCTTGGTTTATAAAAATATTATCATTGAAGAATCAAATATATATAGTTTTGTTTGTTTTTTTTGCCTTGTTTTAAAAATGTACAGTGTAGTATCCAAAGGGTCCTAGAAACTTACAAGAAGAACATCATGATGGATGGATCTGGACCCAGGGGGTCGGCTCAAACTACTGCACCAGTCAAGGACAAAATATGCAGTAAGAGTTGAACCCCTATTCAGATCTAGCCAATGAACAAGACATTCTCCACAGTTATGTGAATAGCAGGGACTGACTCTGACATGAACTTTGGTGCCCCATATTTGACCACTTCCCCTTGGTGGGGAAGTCTGGTGGCACTCAGAGAAAGAATAAGCAGGCTACCACGATGAGACTTGATAGGCTGTGACCATATGGTGAGGGAGGAGATCCCCCTCTGTCACAGACCTAGGGGAGGGGAATAGGGTGAAAGAGGGAGGGAGGGAGGAATGGGAGAATACAAGTGATGGGATAACAATTGAGATGTAATCCAAATAAATCAATTAAGTAAAAAAATGTACAGTGTAGGAAGTTTTCAATATTGTGAAAGCTTCTGAAATTAGAAAAATGTAGAGATGAAGAAATGACAACTCCTTAGGTACAAATTGTTGATCTTTACTGAACATGCAACATAGAAAAAATAAGGGTTTGTTGGGCCTTTTAAGCTGTGTCAATGTTCTCTTCACAAGTTTGCCCTGTTCTTATGCAGTACAGAAGATCCTATGGCAAAATAACAAAATACATTATGAATACACAATGACTATGGTGATGGATGTCCTAATTTATTTGCTTTTTGTATTCATTTTTCATTCTGTGTGAATGTTGAACCATTTATACACATCAAATAATATAATCCATCAATAGTGCAATAAAACTGGAAGGGAAAAATAAAATTGGTGAAGCTATTTTATTCTGTGGAGTAGGTTAATACATGACACTAATAGGGATTCCTTTTCTTTGTCCTTACAATTTTGGTGTACTGGGCATGGTCTCTGGTTCCACTATGCTTTATAGCTGATGTCCAACCAATGACTGACCAAACCTGAAACCCACCCCATAAGAGAAAGCCAACCACTGAGACTATTAATGATGCTTTGCTATGCTTGCAAACATGAGTCTAGCATGGCTGACCTTTGAGAGGCTTCCCTCAGCAGTGGATGGAAACACATGCTGAGACTTACAGCTACACATTAGGTGGAGCCCAGGGAGTCTTGTGGAGGAGCTAGGCATGGAGGCAAAAAGGATATAATAAGGTCCTGGAGGGGACAAGAATTCCACAAGATCAACAGTGTCAACTAACATGGACCCATAGGAGTTTACAGGGACTAAAGCACCAACCAAAGAGTATGCATGGACCTACGGTCCATACACATGTAACTGATGGGCAGCTTGGTCTCTCCATGTGGATTCTCTAGCAAGCAATGTGGGCATTGTGTCTGAGATGGATTCTGTTGCCTGTTTTTGGATATCTTTCTCCTAGCTGGACTGCCTTGTCTGGACTTAGTGAAAGAGGATTCCTTAGTCCTGATTCGACTTGATGTGTTGGGGTAGGTTTGTAGGCGAGGATGCCCTTTTCTGAGGAGAAGGGAAGGGAGAAAGGGTGAAAGGGTGGGACCATGAGGAGAGGAGGGGGCACAGCTGTGATCAGGATGTAAAATGAACAAATGAATAAATTTAACAATTTTTTTAAAAAGGAAAAAATTTAAAAAGGAAAGTATATGGAAAGCCCTTCAAGTATCTCTAGCCCCTTTGTAAAAGATGCTACATTTAACAGACAAGAACACATTGTTTTCAAAAAGGGTCTACAAAGTGACAAAGATTTTAGTGTGATTTTTTTTTGTTTCTAAATTATATAGTAATGTGTCCTATTTGGAAAATAATAGAGGCTTTAGAAATATAAGAATTTAGATAAAAAAATGGAAAAGAGGTACAAAGATCTAGTCAAGTTTTAAATTTCATTTACATAGAAAGAAAGAAACTTCTTGTAGGATTATCTGATTCAGATAATGAATCAGATGAGAGGTCTCGTTCTTTTAGGCTGCCCTGGGATTTGCAAAGTAACCCAGGTTGAAGATGAAATCCTGATCCTCATCCTGACTCTTCCCCCACCACATCCCCACCCACATATACATTTTTTTCAGGGTTGAGGTTTCAGGCATATCCAGTAAACACATTTTTTAAAATCATGTGTTTGTAACAATGTTATTTTTAGGAATTATAGCCCTTCCCACAAGTAATGTATATTCCATGCTCAGTTTCATCCAAGTCTATGTATAGGTGGACGTAGTAGTATGGATGATTCAATCTTAACAAAATACAATGAAACAATGATAAAGACACATTTGCTCCCAATAAATCTCAGCCGGTGGATCCCAGTGAAGGGAATGCTAGACTCAGAACTTTATGTCCAAAATAAGAATGGGATGAATGTGATGGCATAATGAAAAGAAGAATCTCACAGTTCAGACTGATCTTTTAATTGCTGGAGTAAAGGGAAATCATTAATAAAGAATGGAAATTTACCAAAATCAAGCAATGAAAACTCATCTTTTGTCTCTAAAATATGTTATCTTTACATTCTCTGCCAGCTGTACCCCAGTTTTAACATTATGAGCTTAATATGCTCTCTCTCTTTTGAAATCATGTCAAGAAGACCTTAGCTTGGATGTGGTGCATTGCATGTGTATGAACATTTATGCAATCTCTAAGTACCACATTTAAATTGAAAGAAACAGCCTTAAGTATTTCAATAGTTTGTTCTCACTTAAAACAATAGATAAGTAGGAAGAGGACACAGTAACGGCTTTTATAAGAGCATTCTTTGTCATTCACATTTCATAAAATTACCTGACCATAACATATTATTGCATGTCGTGATTATCATACCTTATTTCCGTATAACACGGAGCCCCATCATTTCTCTCCTGATTTCTATGACATTGCTGCTATTGTTTCCTAAATAATGTCATTAGTCAAGGGTGAAGAAATTGAAGATTTACAAGTTAAATGATAAATTTGGCTACTTCCTAGGAGTCTCCCAGGAAACCTTTCTAGTCCACAGTTTCCTCATTGCATTCTTTACTTCTGCATTTCTTAGAGTATATATCAGAGGATTCAGCATGGGAGTGATAATGGTGTAAAATACAGCCACCATCTTGTCCTCTGAAAAGGTAGTGTCAGGCCGCATATACATGAAAGTACAGGGACCGAAAAAGATGATGACCACAGCAATGTGGGATCCACAGGTGGAGAGCGCTTTGCGCCTGCCTTCCGATGACTGCTTTCTCAAAGACACGAGAATAACTGTATATGAGATTAACAAGATGACAAAACTTCCCAGTGCAATGGTACCACTGTTGGCTGTTACAACAACACCAACAGTGTAAGTGTCTGTGCAGGCAAGTTTCAGAACGGGGTGTACATCACAGAAGTAATGATCGATCTCATTGGGTCCACAAAAGGGGAGCTGCACCACCAGAGCCACTTGGACAATAGAATGTAAGAACCCACCCACCCATGTTCCTAACAACATCTTATTGCATCTCTCCCGGTCCATGATAGTCATGTAGTGGAGGGGTTTACAGATAGCTACGTAACGATCATAGGCCATGACGGTAAGGATGAAGATCTCAGTGCAACCAAAGAAATGAACGCCAAATAGCTGTAACATGCACCCCACATAGGAGATAGTTTTTTTCTTCACTAATAGGTCAACGATCATCTTAGGTGCTGTGACTGAGGAGTAGCAAATGTCCACAAAAGATAGAAAGTTAAGGAAAAAATACATGGGAGACTTGAAAAGATTGCCCAAGCAAACTGTCAGCATGATGAGGAGGTTTCCCAGCACAATGACCATGTAAAAGAAGGAAAACACCACAAAGCATACCTCTTCAACCTCTGTGTTCTGAGAAAGACCCCAGAAAATGAATTCAGTGACATTGTTTACTCCTTTCATGGCATAAGTCCTTGAGGCCATATTCCCAAAAGGACATTAAAATACCTGAAAGACAAATAGAAAAGTCACCAACATTCATTTCTATTTCAAAACAAATAAATACTTATAGTGACTGACGCTGGAAGTTGAGCACTAATGTTCTTCACTCTCAGGTTTCAGTTTAAGTGCATACATTCTGAACAACTTACCTCAATGTTATATCCTGTGATTTTTCAATTCAGGTGGGAAGTGAAGTCCAAAGACTTAAGACCAATTCTTGTAGTCTCATGTGACTTTTGCAGAACTATCTCTTTTCTACTTTTTACATCAGCTTCTACTTTTTATGCATCGGATTCTAAATATACTTTTGCTTATTTTGTGTTATGTTTATATTACACTTCAAGTAGACTTCCGTATTTGAAACCATGGCAATACTTATATACCCCCAAATGCTTGCTGTATTGTTGTACAGAAATGAGAAAATTTGCTCAGATTTTCTCTGCTTCATACTTCCCTTCCTGGATGTCACATCTGCTCAGAATTCTCAAGTAGCACAGCCCCAGTGATTCCTGTAGGTTTCCTTTCTCCTAAAAGTTGGATCTTCTGGAAGTAAAATTATGGCCTTCATCTGATCTCAGAAGTTCAACATCACTATGTGATACTGTAAAAAGAAACTTAAATTAGACATATTTGATTCTGAAATAGTTCTACTGACACCCAAATGAATCATTTAACTTTATGAAACTTCCCTTATTTAATTTGTGATATAATGAAGTCTTGAGTCATTATCATTTGTCATTAAAAGCCACATCTACAGTGAAATTAAATCACTCCATAAGCTTAAAATAGCCAAAAAATTCTGAAGAAGAGGAAAAACAAAAGAATATACAGTGATATAATAAATATTAATCATAATAGAAGGAGAATCTTGTGTGGATGAAGTCAGCTCTGCCTACTTGATCAACATGGAAGTAAAGTCCCAGGTAATTTCTTTAGCTGCAAATGGAGTTATTCTAGAATTTATCCCTTGACTTGATATTTAAATGTCTACCTGAAACAAAGACATAAACAAAAGAGGAAGGAAAGGCTCTGCTTTTTAACTCAACGTTTCTTCATGCATCCTCTTATTTCCTGATTCATGTTAGCTACACCATATCATTCATTGTGGGAAACTGTGAACCCCATATTTCTGGAAGAGGTTATTTTTCAGTTGGGCTGGAATGAGTCTCAGGAGAGGATGAAGTTTAATTTCAATAGAAGAATCTTTAGTGGTAGAACCGCAGGCATTCCAATGAGGCATTCATTAATGTGGAAAAACAGCTATGGATAAGTTGGGATTAATAGAAGTTCAACATTCCTTGCTGTAGTGAAGGCTATCTTTGGGAGCATATCTCTCAAGGTCCACTGTGGCTATGTCTTGCAGCCACAGAACCCTCCATTTTCAGTTGTCTTTTGCGGAAAGAGGGGGCCAAATCATGAGCTTCTGAAAAGCCATGTGTGCTGTGAACCTTCAGGTCTTTGTCCTGTCTTTGTCCTAGTATTGTATAAAAGTCATGATAGATCTGTTTACTTTTGTGTATTACAAATTAATGGGGAGAATGTAGAAGAGAGCAGCAGTAGTCTAATCAGATTTTAATCAACATCAGTTCCATGGCTTTATGAGCTGGTACTCTTCTGGCCATCTGCTGATTTTAAAATTACAAATTATTTAACACAAATGAGCTCATATCGCAGAAGTTTAAAGCAATTGTCATATTATTTGTTTTCCAAGAATAGATACTTACATACAAACTTGATAATATCCCTCTAAGGTGTAAAGCACAGAAGAATAAGGGAAGCACCCTTTTTCTAAGACAGTCAGTGTGTATAAAAAAACCCTACTTTTTCAGCACTTCAGACTTAATGATGTTCTTTCCAATGACTAGTATTTTTTATTCCCCTTTATGATTCACTATGTCTAAGGTAGTATATATATATACACATACATACAGGTATAAGTTACCTTATGTCATTCTCTTTATAATCCCATACTTCCTTTTTTCACAAAATCCAGGGTATATAAGTTTTATGATAAATAAAAAAAAGATGTCATCCCCCTCCTTTCACAAACATTCTTTTCTTAGTTTGAAAAAGAGAAATCTGCTGGTATATTTCAAATGAGTTTAACTCACATTATTTATTTAGGTTCTCCTTAAACAGTGTAGAAATCCTAAATACTTATGAGCAGCTAATAACAAAAAATCCTTAGTCTCCCAAATGCAGGATGGCAGAACTGAATCTTCCTTGTTCTGCATCCTCTCACTTACTGAAATCTGCCAGGTCATTGGGCCTTTGGTAATAAATGTTTCTTCTGGTTCTTATGTAGTCTTGTTAAGGAGAGAAAAGAAAACGGTAATGACCTTGGGGAAAAGGTATTCCCAGAGTCTTTCTGCATGGTCAGAATAAAATTGCATGCCTAAAATTAACTTTAAATTGTAGTGTCTGTTGAACTTAAAACTAAATAAATATTTAATTAACAAAAATAATTGGAGAAATAGTCACTCTTTGTTTATTTTTCAAGACAGAGATTCTCTGTTAAACAGAGCCTTGGCTCTCCTGAATTCTCTTTGTAGAGCAGGCTGGCCTTGAACTCACAGAGACCTGCCTGCCTCTGCCTACTGAATGCTGGGATTAAAGGCATGCATCACTAAGTCCAGCTTGAAATAATCACTCTTAACATATTTGCTCAAGCATGGTAGTGCAACTTTTGATGCTAGCACTTGGGATGCAAAGGCATGAGGTCTCTATGAGTTCAAGGCCAGCCTGCTCTACACAGAAAGTCCCGGACAAGCTATAGCTACTTAATGAGACCCTATCTCAGATTAAATAGCCAAAAGACAAACAACTGAAAGAAAGAAAGAAAGAAAGAAAGAAAGAAAGAAAGAAAGAAAGAAAGAAA